>BMAO01014490.1:0-20044 GCA_019973975.1 Trichonephila clavata | reverse complement strand
CTGAGAAACTATTGTTGAATAAGAGAAGAAGCATTTGTCTAAACGCTGTCAAGAATATATCTGTATAGTAGTGAGTAGTACTGTAATTGTCCACATTAAACGTTAGTATTAGATAAAAACAGTGTAGTCAATGTGAATACCCCTAGAACTCCGTGTCATAAACCACATATATATATCCCATGTGTGTGAAATTCATCACTTTTAATTAATGAAATATTTTAAGATATCTATTTAAACAAATGCCACATATGCAGTTCTTAGATTGTATGGGTTTGAAATTTTATAAATGTTCTGAAATGTATGTTTTGTAAAACTGTGCATGGAATTAGCTCTAACATATTTAGTACTTTTTCTAAAAAATGTCGAAATCAAAATTGTTTTTTGAGAATTTTTGGAAGTTTAACGACAAAATTTTTAAAAAAAAAACACTTATGCATAGTTTTATGTAGTATATATTAAGGTACTTGGAAAAAAGTTTTTAAAAGAAAAGAGACATATTAAAAAAAAAACCTTAGGAAGTTTAAAAAGTTTAAAAAATTTTATAAAATTTAAATTTTTTGAACATTTTGCAACAAATTAAAAAATTGTATAGAATTTATTACTTCCCATTAACCTTTATAAAATACAATTAAAACCGAATATCAAATATTAAAAATAAAAAAATTGTGACGATGGTACCATGTTGCCTTAAGAGAAGCGCATCACTACAGCAAACCCATTTTACAAATTATGTATAATTGCTGTATAAATGCAAATTCAAGAAACTATCCATCGGAACTCTATTAACGTCTCTCTGTAAGGCAACATGAGGCGATAGACCTTGGGAATTTTGAACCATGGCCAAGTGACGCATGAGAGCTGGCACCCCCCTCTCCAAATTTCTACAGAATGTCAACGGGAGGACTACTACCCGGACAGGTTTGAACGCGCCCCTCTACACCTTGGGTCTTCAATGGCACCAGGACTCGAACCCATAACACACTGCCCACGAATGAGTGACCCTGACCAGTGTCCACTGAAAAAGGACGAAACTTGATAGTGTGGCATAAATGTATGAAAAACAAGGATGATGACGTCTTTTATTATCGAAATAAGAGGGTTACAAGGAAAATGGTCATGGGTAGTCTAAATTTTTTATATTACTTGTCAATGTTCTTTCGCTAGATTTCAAAGTCAATCCCTACTTATGTCAACAAAGAAAATTTTTATGTTTGTTAAATAAATATAATTAATGAATAATTGATAAACTGTTTTTACATCATCCACCACAAGTTTCACTAAGTTCAAATTAAATTTTTTTAATTAGAAAAAGATCATTAGAAAAATTTACTGGCGCCATTTGTTGGTACTAATTCGAATTTCATCAGAAATAATGTAGAACAGAGGTTCCCAACCTTTTTTGCGTCATAGACCCCTTGCCATGTTTTTCGATTTGGGGTAGACCCCCTGCTTATTTGTTGCTCAATTATTTTATGTATAATTAAATTGAAATTTAAATTTAGAAATACATATTACTTAAGTTTTAAACACTATTCTTCACTACAGTCTAAAATTTCAATCTTTTAAAGTAAGTAGCTCTGCAACAGCTATTAAAAAGACATTTCAGTTGATCAATGTGCAAAAATTTAATTTTAGATAAGCAGGGGTCTACCCAAAGACGAAAAACATGGCAAGGGGTGTATGAGTCAGAAAGTTTGGGAACCTCTGCTCTAGTACGTATTGTCGTACCATGAGCATCCAGCGCATCATCTCTAAAATTTCGGAGCGATCACGTAATGTACAAAACTTCTTTTTCGCCCTCCAAATTGCTTTACTGCCTAAACCCGACTGTTTTCCCTATCTTCGATTATCAAACACATTCCATCGATGATTGCAGATTAATTGTCGCCAATTGAAGACATTTTATCGATGATCGGAGAACAAATGGCCTTGTACTACAACGATCAACTTCACCTATAAGTGGAGGCTGCATCAGCTTCCATGCTCCTAACGAGACATCCGAAGCTTCTTTCAATCAGTGGTTATGTCAGCCACGGTGGCAACACTCCTTACTGATTTCATAGTCTTTATCTAGCAGAAGACTTATTTATTTATTAAGGAATTTATCTTTGTTTTGTGCATTATCTCTAATAAATTGTAAGTTCTGAATAATTTTATATAAATTTTATATCAGTGGGATTTAAATTTATTTTTAAAATTTCTAAGCAACTAGAGAGAGCATTTAAATATTAAGGGAATAAAATTTGTAAAATATTAAATATATCCCAAGTCTTTAAAAAATGGGTTAAGTAGGATGAAAAAAAAAACAATTAACAATTATAGGATCAAATATAGGTAAATATGGGTATTAAACAAATATAGGATCACGGCTACGCTTACAGAAGCAATTTTGAAGATTAGAAACCTCTGAAATCTTTGAAAAAGTATAAAAAAGGAAGTGCGTGGTGTATTTTAGAAATAAATGAACCTTAACATAACTACATTCAATAAAAAGAAGAAAGTTTCGACCTTTTACTAACAGATGGCAGCACGATGGATATTTCCTCAGCAAAATAGAAGACTCGTATGTTTTTTTAAATTCTTCAAAAAGTAAAAAAAATACTACAAGACTATCCAGTACAAAAATATGCAAATAATAATAATTATGGTTTTCAAAATGTTCCTTTTAGAACTAATTAAAATTTGTATTCTTAAAATAAACATTTGTTTTTGGATTTTAATTTTATTTCTATTAAATTTGAAGTAATTCGTCTATTAAAGAGAAGAGGCCACTCCTGAATAGGTTCAGCAAGTACGTATATTCAGCATCAGAGAGATATCAAAAGAATATAAAAAAAGACCATCTAAGAAAATTTTAAATATTGGTTCATGGATAAATATATTCTTTTGACCATATTACTTTCAAAACTAGTTGTCCTGTAAAGATTACAAAGTTTAGCAGCATCAATGCATGTTTTTTGAAAATGAAAAAATTCATTTTGCAAAATTTCAGCTTTTTCCAAATACTCTGCACCATAAAAAAATGGCTAGTAATTCAGCTGATAAATATCAACTAAAATACCAATAAGGCAAAAATACCAATTCTTGCATTCTTGGTCTAACAAACGTTCACGCGCGTAAGAAATGCCTTTTCGATATTTCTATCAGCAATAATGCAATTACTTTAAAAATATACCATAATTAATAAAATAATATTATTAAACTTCTTTTGTATAAAGAGAGAGAGAGAGAGAGAAAAAAACCCATCTAAAAACACATTTGTTATATTGACTTAACTTGATGATTCAGAAAAATGATTCATGATGAAAAATTCAGAAAAAAAAAATCAAAATTTACAATAAACAAGACAAATAAAGCAAATTTTTTTTAATACTGGGAACAGTTATGAAGATTGTACAATGTCTAGTTTCCGAAGTGGAAGCTCTCTTACGAAAAAAAGGTTGCGTCAACAATATTATAAAATTTTATGATTCATATACTCATAAGTATAACTATGGGTACATATACAAAATAATTCCATTGATATTAAAATAAGCTAGTTTTCTTTTAGTTCAGTGGAGTTTTCAGTTAAAATCGTTATTCACTTACGTGAATTTATTTTTTACGCATTTATATATGTATATAAACCAAAAGATATTTTATTAAACTAAATATATTATTTTTATAATCCGCTTTTTCATAAAAGTAAATACAATAAAAAATTCTTTGACACTTAACTTAATATGGTAAAAATATAATAGTACCTCCAAATAAGGAACCTACACAATATGTCATAATTCCAGAAATTTAAACCCACAAGACCAGACATTATGTATTTTATCCTTTAATGCTAAGCAAATTAATTTAATTAGAGAGAAATTCAGTATATCTTTCTTTAAATAAATTATGTCCAAATAAGTACATTAGTCACAGGTTTTTTTCCCCCTTAATTTTGAAGTTAATGAAAAGTTAAAATTCTTAGTTGAAAAAGTTTTAATGAATAAATGTTTGAAATGAGCAGTAAAATCTTGTATTTACAGAAAGTTACGGAAAATACTCTATTGTACGAATCTTTTTGAAAGCCTTTGCATTGTGTCAGCCTAAGCACGCGTTTTTATTTTTATGTAAATCCAAAGAAAACGCGAGTCCCTGAGGTATACAATAGCTTTGTTATACATTCTGTTTTGTCTATAAATAGAAGCGTCAAACATACAGTGTTGTACTCCCCCCCCTTCTATTAAGTTACATTGATTTATTAGGCTAAGACTTTATTTGATATATTTAAAGAAAAACACAAACTACTACTCTCTCTCTTGTCTTTGAGATCCTAAAATTTTCCAAAAAAACCCATTTATTTTTCTCTTAACTTATCTTTGAATCATATTTTTTTAGTTTCACTTTAATTGTATGTTCCTAAATGAGAGGTAAATAGATAAGATACATATTCTAAGAGAACGATATAAACATTAATTGAGCCTATTTCAAATTGTATCTTACAGGAGGTACTACAGAATGTGTATTTTAATGTATATCTTAAAAAATAAATAATTCAAAATTAAAAACATAATTACCTGTTGCTATTTCATACGATCTAAATGAAAGAGATTGATTTGTGCCTTCTTCGAAAAGGAGTCTGTTGATGGCAACAATCACAAGTCAAGTAACTTTACTCGAGTAAAATAAAACATCTCCAGTTGCTTGATATCTTCCAAAAATTCTAATTGCCTCTGTCCCCTTTAAGTTAGCTGACACCGGACATTCTGTGAAGGGAAGAATGTCCATTCAGACCTCACTCCCGATGGGGAGAGAGTGACATAAGAAAATAAGAGAATAGCGTATCAAATTTCATGATTTAACATACACATCAGCTTTGAATCATTCAAGGTTCAACACATCAGAAAACAGACATCAAACGTATACAGTACGAAATAAATAAATAAGATACCTAAAATGTAATACCAAATTCCCAATACTAAATACAAATATATAACTGGACATCGCAAAAAAGATAAATCAAATACATATTTAACAATAAATTCTATCAGTAAGCCAATCAAATATTTAAATGTGCATGTAAATGAAAGTAATTGTTCCAACCAAGATACATTTATAAATAAGAAAGTGTGAACGATAACGTTTTAGCAGACGTAATTTTTAATTGTACATAAAAATGAAATATTAAAGAACTGCAATTTGCCGAACGCTGCTCTAAAAGAAATATTCTGTTTTGTGCACATTTGAGTCATCCTTAAAGTAGTAATACCATTATTTTCCCTTTATATCAGGCCAGTGAAAATCATGCCAAGATAAGCGTATCTATACCTGTATCCCGAGTCCGGGGGGCCGATTTACTTGCTACAACAAATCGCCCGCAGTACGATTTTACAAAAGATAAAGTCTTTTTTACAAATGTGTGATATCGTCCTTTTTATAAAAGATATAGTCGCTTTTACAAAAAATGTAGTAGTTACAAACTTTATTAGTAGCGGTCGGCATTTCACACACACACACACACACACACAATTCAGTCTTTAAAATTATTATGTGTTCCAGGTTTCTAAAGCATGGATAATAGTATTTCAGAAAATATTTTTTCATACAAATTTTTTTGTAAACAAAAAAAAAAAAAAAATTACTTTTCAAATTTAGTCCAAATGCCGCCCTGGATATGGGTACAGTTTTCCCAGCCCTAGAACCGCCCTTGCTGCTAACATAGAAAAATAGTGAACACTGCAACGGGCTAAGTGGATCAGGCGACATGAAATTATTCTTCAACTAGGAGATGGAGAATACATAAAAGTGGACAAATTATGTATATATATATATATATATATATATATATTTTATATTTCTATTCTTTTCATACTTTTGCTAAGTGCTACTTTTCAGCCATTGCTTGGTTTTAAATTTGTATTTGGGTCCAGAATCTGGCAACAACTTGTTTATTGTACTCAGATTTAGCGCGGGCTCTGCATTTCTGTATGCAATTTTTAGGTAAGTTACCTTTTTCTCATAATGGATTTAGATTTCCTATCCATTATTTCCAATAGGTTTTTGCTCGGTATTATTAACAGAAAAGGGGGGAGGTTGGCTGGCCAAAAAACATGTTCAACCCCACTTTTATATAGAGAAATTTTTTTAAGAGAAAATTTTTTTGTATATAAGCCGTCCTAAGTCAGCAAGATTGATAATACTGTAGCATCCATTCTTTTATATTTTTATATTTAACTCTGTTATTTCAATTTTTCATATCTCCTTTTAAATTCTGTTGTCTGGTTATCTTGCAATTACAAATTTTTTTCAGTTTTAATCATGTTAATTCATCTCTCTCTTGTAGAGAAATTTTGATTATATCTATACAAATAAATAAAATTGAAGTGTCTGTTTATAATTTCAAATTAGCAGCTTTTTACTAAATGCATTTAAAGGTATTTTTGGTACTTATATCAAAAAATCGATTATTAAAATTTTTGTCTGTCTGTCTGTCGGTTTGTTCCAGCTAATCTCGGAAACGGCTGTGCTATTTTAAAAATTCTTTCAACAATGGAAAGCTACATTATCAGCGAGTAACATAAGGTATATTTTATCTCCATATTCCTACGGGAATGGGAACTATGCGGGTAAAACCGTGGGACGTAGCTTACTCCCCGCCAAGTTGGCGCAAAATTATGCATTTGTTCAATAATAGAAATTTTAATAAAAATTTTCTCACATTTGTAACAAATAACTGAAATATAGTGTAATTTAGCATTTTTACAAAAAGCAATTTTTTAAATGTTTTTTTTATTAAACGTCTAACATTTATTACGTTACGTTTGTTAAATGTCAAACTCAAACTTTGAGAAACATCGCCAAGTTGTCTAAGAAGTTCTCTATTCCGACAATCCTAGATATTTTAATGCTTTCTCTCACTTTTTAAAGAGGGAAACGAAATAAAGTTTTAGAGAATTGCACGCGTGATATTGAGAATTCCATGGTAATATTAATTGACAGCTTCATAAAAAGTTTTGATTTATCAAATATTTATTACTTTGAATTTTTTTAAACCTAATTATACAATATTCATATTTTGCACAAATTTTTTCACTTATACTAATATCACTTATTTTTCACTTATATTTTACATGGAGGTATTACTTTAAAGATATATACTAGACATTACTATGGAAGCCATACAATGTCACTTGCCGAATAAAATTAGGGAGCTTTACACAATACTTATTTCATCTTCGGTCTTTCTAATCCTCAAACCTTTTGGAATAAGTACAAAGACTACATGGCGGAAGATATTTTGTGACGATTGCAGAAAGAATAAGCAAATATGCCTTTCAATGAACACATCTACAACAAAACGTAATAAAGGTTTTCAGAATGGTTGGGAAGAAGCTACAGGATTTTGAAATTAGTCCTAGACGTGTCGACGGAAATAGCTTCGATAATGAAATTGCTTGAGAATTAAACTACGATTTTATAGTATTGCAACATCAAATAACAGAATTTATCCCTTAATTAACTCCAGAACAAAGTCACGTTTTCCAACAAGTGTTACTCAAAATAGAATCCGGCAGTAGTACACTCTTTTTTCTCAACGCCCCTGGAGGAATGGGAAAAAACGTTTTTGCTAAATTTATTATTAATGACCATCAGAAAAACCCAGTGAGTGAGTTAATATTAACGTCCCACTGTTCAGATACACGAGGGCTTTTGGGGACGGTCCGCGTAATTTTGAACCATGGTCAAGTAACGCGGACGACACCTGAGCTGGCACCCCCTCTCCTAACTACCACACCAATGGGAGTACGTTTGAGCCCTCGACAGATTTAACGTGCATCGCTCCCCTACACGGCGGATCTTCAGTGGTACTGGGATCGAACTCATGACACGCTAGCCATGATCCGATGCCTAGACCACTCGGCTACTGCGGCCACCAGAAAAACCCAGAAGATAGCAGTTGCTGTGGCTTCTTTTGGTACAGCCGCGATTTTACTGACCAAAGGTCGTACTGCACATTTAGTTTTAAAATTATCACTTAATCTTGCATTTGAAGATTCACTTATCTGAAATTTCAGAAAAAATAGCTCTCAAGGCAGGATGCTTCCACAATGTAAGCTTTTAGTGTGGGGTGAAAGTACGATGTCTCACTAGAAAGCTATAGGAGCGTTAAATCGGACTCTTCAGGATTTACACGAGAAAGTACAGATATTATAGGCGGAATGGTACTTTTTTTATTTATAGGATTTATTATTATTTATAGGAGGAGGTACTTGAAAAATTCAGTCATAAAACGAATATGAGAGATTATGCAGAGACGCAATTGAAAATCGGTTATGGATGTTAGGATGCAAATGCTGGAGGTTATATTTTAGTTCCAGAGAATTTTGTAATGTAGAAGAAAATGATGTAAATCTTATTGCTCAAATTTACCCGGGCTTGCAACAAAATTTAATTTGGGATCAGTGGTTGCGCGCAAGATCAATATTGGCGCCTAAAAAGGACTTTGTCAATAAAATCAACACTGAAATTTTAGACGTGTGGGGAAAATGAAGGAATATTTATTAATGGATACAACCATGGATACAGAACACAAAGTACTTCATATCCCACGGAGTTCATAAATTCGCTTGAACTTTCGGGTGTACCTTCATATAAACTTCAATTAAAAATAAATGTACCAGTAATATTTATGCAAAATATCGATGCTCCTCGACTATATAATGTCATTGTCCATAAAATCAACATTGAAAATTTAAACGACGTGCGGGGAAGGGGGATGAAGAAATATTTATCAATGAATACAATCATGGATAAAGAACAAAGTACTTCATATCCCACGAAGTTCTTAAATTCACTTGAACTTTCGGGTGTACCCTCACATAAACTACAATTAAAACTAAATGTGCCAGTTATACTTATCCAAAATCTCGATGTTCCTCGACTATGTAAAGAAAATGAGGCTTTGTATCACAAAACTGGTGCAGAATATACTTGGTGCCAATATTTTAACATATGCCATGAAAAGGGATAGTGTTATCATAACTCGAATTCCAAGTATCCCGACTGACCTACCGTTTCAATTCAAACGAGCTCAATTTCCAGTTTTACTGTTGCTATTAACAAAGCTAACATTTCAGGTGCATTTGGAAAAGCAATGTTTTTCCCATGCCAACTACATGAAGCCTGATCGGTGTGTCCAATGCCCAAATCTTCACATATTAACAACTGACGGAAGAACATATAATATGGTATACAGTAGCATCTTAGAATAATATTTAGTTTTGAGCACTTTTAAAGAGGAATTATACACTGGTGTGCAAAAATTAAGGACGAGACGGTTTTTTCAATATAACTTTGTACAAAAGCATTCCAAATCAACACATTTAATACCGTAAGATCCCCAATACGTAAGGACATGAGTAATGTAAGCAACACTTACTAAAAGAGAAATCAGAGGGATAAAAAGAAGCTTTATGAAAAAGTAGCATGGAGCGCAATGCGACTGAAGGCCGAAACATCCCTGTGATGGGTGTCCAGCAAGAAATATCCGTCTTTAGTAGGGGATATGATCTCCCCTGACTGCTAGGCAGGTTTCACAGCGTCTGCCCATGCTGAGAATGAGGGTGTCAATGAGTGGTTGAGGCATTGCTGCCCATTTGTCTTGCAGTGCCAATCGAAGCTCCGGAATCGTTACTGGTGGTAAGGTACGAGCTGCCAAGCGTCTGCCTAGAAAATCCCATATATGCTCGATGGGATTGAGATCCGGAGATCGTACCGGCCAATCCATACGTTCAATATCCTCACTCTCTAAGAGCTGTTCGACAGCTACTGTGCGATGACATGGTGCATTGTCGTCCATGAAAAGGAACTGCGGACCCATAGCGCCTCTAAAAAGACGCACATATGGAAGAAGAATCTTGTTACAATAACGGGTCCCGTTGACTGAACCTGCGTCGAAGATGTGAAGGTCTGTACGACTACCAAGCATGATGACTCTCCAAACGAGAACACCGCCATCTCCATACCTGTCCCTTTCAATGATGTTCGAGGGATGATTGCGGCTTCCCCGCTCTCTCCAGATGAGTATGCGATGAGAATCGCTACTCAGACTGAATCTGCTCTCATCTGTAAAGAGTACTCGTCCCCATTCATTGTCTCTCCAATTCCAGTATTCCAGACACCACAGAGAACGCCTTCTCCGATGGGCAGGCGTTAGAGGTACACACCGTACAGGGCGTCGTGCAAACAGACCACCACCGTGTAGTCTTCTGGCCACGGTAAAACGCGATATCGGTCGTCCAGTCGCCTGTGTCGTGTGTCTAGCGATTTCTCCCGCTGTCTGCCGCCTGTTTCTTCTGGCCTGTAAGGCAATATACCGGTCATCTGCGGGTGTGGTTCCTCGTGGACGACCACTACTGAACCCCCGGATAGCTGTTCCTGTAGTTTGAAATTGTCTCCAAAGTCGTGAAACGATGCTGTGAGCAATTCCGAACTCTGCAGCCACACTTGTCACACTGCGACCTTCCTCCAACTTCCCAATGATTCGACCTCGGGTAAAAGCATCCAGATGTCGTCTAACAGATTGATTATTCGCCATTTCTCGCTGAGGCAGCAACTCGGTGTGATTTTAACTGCTATACGGTGTGCAATCTCTTTGCCAGAAATACTAATCTTACACCGACAACATGCTTTACTACTCAGACACTCCCCCATTACGTCTACCTGCATATCTGCGCATGTGCTACCGTACATAACCTCACTTAATCTCCTGATTGGTCTTTCTGTCCGCTCTGCCTCTTCGTTCAGCTGATATGCTAATTTTTCGACTTCGTCCTTAATTTTTGCACACCAGTGTATATTAAACGTAGATACTTTCGATTTTTAAAAATATTAATAGTTCCAGTTATTGAATTTTCGTTGTTTAAATTACGTTTTCAGTTTTTTAAACTAAGCTCAATTATAGAATTTTAAAATTTTATTGGTTACAGTCAAGTAATAAAAAAATTACCATATTATAATATTTACTTTCTAATGATAATGATTACGACTTTGACAGTCATTTAAAGACATCAACGTGAGTGGAGCCGTGGGTTAAAAGCTAGTATATATATATATATATATATATATCATGATTAGCTTTAATATCTATTTTTAGTGCTATGTTGTGAATCTCTTCATTTGCCTATTTGATTATATGCTCTCATGTAACATTTAGGGCTTTAAGAAAATGCATGAAACCCGCATTTTTTTAACTATAGTACTAAAGTACCATTAAGTACATACGACATAAAACCGAAATTAAGAATTTCGCTAACATTAATAATACTAGATGAAGTGTTTTCCTAGCAGGCATTGCCGATAAAAATAATTTGATCAAAAGAAGCTGCAAGATTTTTTCTCAAATAACTTGATACCAAGTAAAGCAACAAGAAACTGCCTTTTAATAGAGGTACAACACTTACACTAGAAAGGAAATTGGGGATTGTTTATAAGCGTTGTAAAACCATTGACACAAAAATCACTTCTTTCAACTATTTTGTTTTTCAAAATTGTAAAGATATTATTAAATTGAAAACTTTTAATTTCCTTAAATGCATATTGAATTCAAACGCTCGTGTCTTAGGTAATTTTAACCATATTAGATGCTTTCGAAAAGTAACTTTCGCAAAATCATTTTTGAGATGTCTTTGTTAAGCATCGATTCAATGCACCGCTAGTTCCACTGACTGATAAGCAAAAAAATACGTTTTCTATTGCGGTATTGCCCACTCTGCCTCGAATTTTTATCTAGAAATGGAGGATGTGTATAAAGAGTAGGTATTAATGGAGAATGGACTAACGAACTCTACACGAACTCTAGTTTTCTTGAACTATGTTATGCCATCGGGAAATCCGGATGTTGATTTTTCAACAACTTTCAACATATTTATTCAATTTTTAAAAAAAATTATTTTGAGAAATTCGCAAAAAATTTTGCTTGATCTATAGAATAATAGGTGGCCTGCGGCCGCCCCTTCTTTTGGCCGCCCTCGTGCAGTGCACGCGCTGCACACCTGCTAGGATCGGCCCTGTCGACAGCTTTGTAATGGCGGTGCGAAGCGTTGTTCGCTTGTGTTTCAGAATAGAAAGTTTTTCTGTTGTACTCATCGTAATTCGGGTTCGTAACGAATATAAACTAATAAAACAAAGTATGACTCACCCGAGTATGTTCGGCACCAGATATTACAGTTTGCAAGTATTATTCATTAAACTCTTCATTAGTTTCATATGTTTTAAAATAATACATTGGAATGAATAGATCTACCAATGAGTGAACCTCCTTACACCATTTTTTCATTTAGTTCTCAAATTTCTTCCCAACTCTTCATCCCAATCAAAATCCCCTTCCCAAATTTCCTGAAGAAGAATTTTTATTCTAATCGTGGATGCAGCTATTTATCCTATAGGATCAAATAATTTAGATGAGATACGCAAAACACTTCGTTTAGTATTTTTAACATTTTTAATGAATCAATAAGAGATGACAAGTCTAATTCAAATTCATCAGTTAAAGTGTTCCAAATTAATCCTAAAACTTTTATGGGTACTGCTTCGTTATGAGTTTGTTTTTCAAATTTACTTTCTTCCCAATTTTGACTTAACTCTATAGAATTTGTTTTCCATTTCCTAAGATTCATATTTGCATCTTTTAAAATTAATTTAGCATGTTTAGATAACTCTAATGCTTCATTAACTGTATTTGTTCCTGTTATTAAATCATCTACATATAAGTATTCATTTAAAATCTCATAAGCTAAAGGCTGTGATATTTCGTAATTCTTTATGTGGTGTTTTATAGTTGCTGTTAAGAGAAAAGGTGATTTTACACCGAAAGTAACTGTTTTGTTTCTATAAATTTTTAAATTATTTGGAGGAAAATTATCTGACCAAAGAAATCTTTGACAATCCCTATCTTCTTCAGCCAAAACTATTTGAAGGAAAGCCTTTTCCACATCGGAAACTAATCCTATTCTAAATTCTCTAAATTTTAAAAGTAAAATCAATGGATTTGGATTTAGATTAGGCCCCGTTTTTAAATTGTCATTTAACGAGAAACAAGTTTTTTTTTCTTTTGACGAATCGTCAAATACAATTCTCAATTTAGTTGTTTCTTTGTCATTTTTGATTATAGAATGATGTGGCATATAATAAATAAGATTTTGATTTAAATTTTTAGTATTTACTGATTCTATAATTCCATCTGTCAGCTGACTATCAAAAACACTAGTATAATTTTCATACAAAGAATTGTCTTCCTTAAATCGTGATGCTAAACCCTTTAATCTATTTTTTTGACAAATTAAAATTAATAGCCATATTTACTTCATCCTTAATAGGCAATTTAACCTCGTACCCCTGCCATTTTAAAATTTTATATTTTGTTCAAATTTTGTTTCTTCCTCAGATGATCCCCTTTCTATGTTGTCCGTTTTACCTAAATTGTCAATTTCCCAAATTTTACGCATTTGAGAATTAATATCTCTTCCGATGAATAACATTCCGAATTGCAATTTTATTGGTGTTCACAAAAACACAAATTTTCTACAATAGAATCCGTATTTTTTCTTAAATTATTATTGCCCGTTAATATCCACCCAAATATTGTTTCAATACAAAATAGATTTTTATTTATCCTTTTAATACACCCAGTATGAAACTGCCACTAAAGATTCGCTCCTATTAAAGCATTAATCTCTTTATTGCTTTGTGAAAGACATAAATCTGACTGAGCCATGTGGTTAGTTTTAATAAGCTTTTCTATATTAAGATTGGTTGTTGGAAGAACTGCATTTGTTATGGTATCTGAAACAAATAATTCACATTCCGCGCTCTTATCTGGTTGGTTTTTATTGCTAATCATGACCTTGATTACATCAAATATCTTTTCCTTAGGTTCTCTATTTCCGAATGTATAAACTAACTAATGTTCTTTTCGTGTTACTGGAAGATTAAGCCGTTCAGCTAAATTCTTACAAATAAATGACCACATACTTCCTGAATCAAATAATAAATTAGCTTCAATCCATGCATTTTGGAATCGTAAATCAACTACGCATGTTTGAAGAAATACTGACTCCTACCCACCCTTCATTTAATCTGAATTTGAAATACTAGACACAACAGCTAAATTTTCTGTTTTATTTTGAGCCAATTCACTATTCATTTCGCTTTGCGTTCTTTGAAAACAAATCGCGATTCGTGATGAGATTTTTGATGTGTAACATCTTTACTCTCGGTTGCTGGATATTTGTTGGAGTGCTTTCGTGAAAAGGGACGGAAATGCGTAACAGGAAGTCGGGGAAGCGCGCGCTGTTTGATTTGACCAATCAACGCGTTTGTTTTAATCAGATAGTGGCACTCTTCTCAAAAAGGTTGGCCACCCCTGGTCAAGATATTGGGGGACATATGTGAGGCAGAATGCTTATTTGAAAATGGACAAACAGAGTGATTTCGGTTGTCGTGTACATTTCTCCGAATCAAACGGTACAAAAAAAATAAATATTTCCTGCATTTTGTACTTTTACCATATGCCGAAGGTGGTTCTGCTCTTAAGAAAACTATCACTCGCTTCCATTATTTTGAGTGGTGATTTTAACGTAAACTTCAGTTTGCTAGGAGCTAACAGCTCATAGCTTTTTTGGATGAACTCAAGCTCGAAATGAACACAAATCGAAATGTTTCGACAACTAACAGTGGTACTGTTATTAATCCTGTTTTTCAACGGTTTTTAAATACTTTGAAATCACAAGTATATGTGTCATATTTAACTATCATAAATCTATTGTCTCCGCCATTCCAAAAATTGAAGAATAATAATTATTTGTGATTAAAAAATTGCATTATTCCTTGTGTTAATTAAATAAAATTTTCATTAAAGATATAATTATTCGATAGAAAACTATTTCCAATCCAACGCGATTCATTCCCCCCCCCCCTCCCTAGGATTTAAGTTACTATTGCGTATTTGCCTCGATAACATGTCAGATGTTACCCATCATATGCGACTACTGTAAGACTCGCTTGGTTTTTTTTGTCCTTACATTTTTTACAGGGTTGAATTTTAGAATGACACTGAGAACTTAAATGTGATCGCTTAAAGCATTTGAACCATCTCCCTTCACTTTTGAATTAATAAATTTTTTCTGATACCGGAAATGATTCACAGCAGAAAGAATTATGCTCTGAATTACAAAATAAACAAATTGATTTAATATTTGTACTTAATCATGTAGCGGTAGGAATACTACGATTAAATGGTTTTTTGAAACCTTCTTCTTGAGAATAATTATTAGGATAATAAATTTTGTTCCTTTTAGGTTCATGCAATAAATAAGAATTTTCGCGACATTCCACTTCTGTTTTTAGAAAATTAACTAGTTCCGAAACGTCAAATTGTGAATTAGATTTTCTTTTACGATTATATTCCAAACTAATATCGTCTGGAATTAATTTCAATAATATAGGACACAAAAGTTGGCCATAGGTACCAGATACTACATTTAAACTTTCAAGAGATCGTATGTTAATTTCTAGCTCATCATATAAACGACGCGTAACGCCCTTATGTTTGAAGAATTTTTAACGGATTCTAAGTTAAGTAATTTATTCATAGGGCTGTTGTGATTATGAGATCTTCGCTACCAAATCTCAATTTAAGTAAACTTATGCTCTTTCATAATTCTCCTTGGTTAATGCAATCCCTTTAATAGCATTTAATGCTACTCCTCCAAATAAACCTTTTAAATAAGCAAATTTTTGTACTTCTGTTAAATAACCGTTTTCATGTATGGCTGTTTGGAACCGACTCCAAAACTCAAGCCATGAAATTGAATCACCAAAAAACTTATTTATATTAAGCTTAGGAAGTTTTACAAGTTTAGATTCCGTAACAATTTTAGTTCTCTCACTGACAGAACTATCCAATGAGTTATCGGTATCATTTCCATTAAAAATCTTAGTATATTCTTTAATAAATCTAGATATTCTCGATAACCCTTTTATTATATTTTCGGAATATTCCTCACTTTCTGCAACTTCCTTTTCAATTTCTTCCGAATTTATGAGAGATTCAATTTTTTCATTTAATTTCTTTAAACTATTCTGTATATCAAGTAATTGTTCTTTGCATTCAATTAGATCTATTTTAATTTCATGAGAAAAAGGTTCATCTTTAATAATACATTCAATTTTCGTTATTAGTTTAGTCGTTAGAGATCTAATAATTTTCCTTTTACTTTTAACGTCTTCCAGTTGCTTTTCCATTTTGATAAAAAATATATAATCGCGCATCTGATTTCTGTAGATTCGAGCGAGCTTACAGCTTCACGTCTGGGGGCCAAATATTGTATTTCCTTAGTTAATATATTCCATGGTCAGGTAGACTATTATTACTCCAATGTGTCGTAGTCTCCCACTACCCCTTTGCATATTATCTATGTTAGGATATGTAGTATTCATCATTAAAGACTACTCAAATAATAAATCACTTATTTATTATTTCTTTAAGACACAATTCTACAATTAATAATCACCTTTAAGAACAATAAATTATCATGGAGTATTATTAGAATTCAATTATGGACGACGGAATACTAACTGATATCACGAGGGGAAATAACACGTACAATCAAACTACACATTTAAATTTAAGCCACAAAAGTTACAGACCTGAAATCTTCTTCAGAATGAACCTGGAACGAGTAGAAGTTATAACTTGGCTATAATCTATGATATCTTCAATAACTTCTGATCCGCCTTAAATAATCTTCAAATTTCACTTCATTAAGCTAGACGGTTAAAAACACCTTCTTGGACAACGACGTAGTTTACTTTTTAATCCCAAACACGGAGTTCTACTCTATCAAACCGCTTAGTCATCCTTTTCTCTTCATTTCATTTCTCCCTTTTATATCTCTTTCGAACTCGCTAAACACGAAACTATTTTATTTACATAAGTCACACTTCCAGCTCTCAGTGGGGATTGGTCAAAATAAATACAATTTAAAAGTTTATAAGAGAAGGTTAGTGAAACGCGTAAGCACCCGTCACAACCCCCCTCCGAGAAAAAAAGCGTGACTTATTGACGGTCTAAACGACCTGCAAGAATTCGCTTAATTTACCTAACATCTGAAAAACACTGAACCTGCACAAATTTTAACTACTCTAGAATGCCTGAACTTGTAAAAAGTTAACTCACGAACTTTATAACGCCTGAAAATACTAAACTTGTAGAAAGTTTTAACTCACGAACTTTATAATGCCTGAAAACACTGAATTAGCAGAAAATTTTAACTCTCTAAGTTAGAAACTTTAATTAAACTAGCACACAGAAATGACTACTCAAAAGGGTACTCCACTCTAATTTATTTATCTTTCACAATATTAGGTTCCCTACAGTGCATCCCATTCGGGCGAAGATCAGGGGAAAACCTTTCAAGGAAAAAACCCTGATCATGCACTTTACTTAAGTGCTAATAAATACAAAAATTTTTATACAGTATCTTCATACGACATCAAACTTTCATCACATCACTATGTTCAGGGACTGCTGCCCTGAAAGGAAACCTTGTCAATTTTTTCTAAAACATGACATTAAATGCACAGAACTTTTATACAACTTCCTTATTGACATAAAATATGGCATACATTATATTATATATATATAGTTTAGTAACAAAATAACCCTTATCTGGTTTCATTTTCAAAAATTCCCAATCAATCGCGCTGCGCTGTTAATGTTTTTTGTTAGTATTCCTAATTACGCCGCGCCCAGAAACCAGACATTACTTATACATCTTAATAATTACACACAAAATATATACATTTTACATAGAATATATTACAACAAACAATACAAGTAATCTCACATATAAAGCCACGTCTTTAATGTGTAGCAAAACAATTGCAATTCAACAAATGTTTTTCCACAATTTGGAAAAAAAATTAATACAAAAGTCTTTTCAACCGATATGAAAAATGCACACAACTCAGTGACACTTTTGTACGTTAACTTTACAAAAAAAATTAGACTAGCCCACATGGAAAATACTCCGAACTGTCTGTCAGAGGAAAAATAAACAAATTAGAATTATACAACCTGACTAGTCTTTAGATCCAATCTGCATAGGCTTTGTCTCCCATCATGGCTTCTGTGCTGGATGACCTTGTCCTAGGGTTGTCCACTCTGCGCTCTAACCTTCTGGGTCTCTTCATCCATCGAGTCCGTTGAAGTTGATATGCTCCTGCTAAGGCGTTGTTTTCTTCTGTGAGAACTGGAACCTGGCTGTTGTCCACTCGACGTCGGCTCCGAAGATTGTATGGACAGCTCCTTTCCTGATGAGGTCTGTTATACTTGAATCTGTGGGATGGTCCTGGAACTGCTCTTTCAGAACTATTTTCTTCCACCTTTCTATAACGCTTTCTGGAGGGACGAGAGGACATTGACGAGGAAATCTTTCTTTTCTCACGATCTGCTTGGGCCTCTGGTCTCTTCTTCCGTATATTGTCAATCCATGAGTCAGGCCTTCCTCTTTTCTCTCTCTCAGCACATACATGTCTTTTTTTCCTGAAATTATACGCGCTATCCCCCGAAGAAACAGTAGATTCCGTCCGTCCACGTTTTTTTCTCACCTCTACTCCATCGCGTCTATTCGCAACTATGTCTCTACTACCATTTACATTTCCTGATTTCGATCCTTTACGACCACCCCTATCATTCTCCGATTGCACCAATGACGACTGCGCATCATCTGACCTGATTGATGTCACTGCACCATGATTACTACTAGTGTTACTTTCCGACTCGGCAACACTGTCTTCTCTTTGATAGTAAATTCTCACCTGATCCACATTAACCGTTATTCTTTTACCAAATTTTAATATTACTAAATTATTATTATTTTTTACACTCAGAACTTTATATGGGCCTTCAAACTTTGGCATAAATTTACCTACTATTTTTTTACATTTTGAACTTAACGGGTGAGTTTGAACTAATACTAGATCACCAACTTTCACATTATTTTCACGCCTCTTTTTATTATAATATTTCGCCCACTTCTCTTGCTGGCGCTTTGTATGAACTCTAGCTTCCTCAAACAACCTTTCTATGTTCCCACAAACTAAATCTGATCCATCAGTTACCATAACTAATTTCTGAAAAGGAGTGATTAAATTTCGACCTAAAAATAATTCCGCCGGTGTTTTACCCGTTGTCTCATGTACTGCTGTCCTAATTGCATAACCGAACTCTTGCAGAAATTGATCCCAGTTAGTGTGATTATCCGCGACAAAACTCGAAATCATTTTTAAAAGAGTGCGATTGACTCGTTCTGTTTGATTAGCTTGTGGACGATATACCACAGTTTTAACGTGTTTTATGTGCAATCTGCGACACACTTGCTCGAAAACTTCGGATATCATTTGGGGACCATTGTCGGTGACTAACTTTACAGGAGCTCCATAACGCGCAATATAATTCTCAAAAAATGCATTGGCAATTGCTTTAGCCGAAGCTTTCCTTAAAGGAACTATTTCAACCCATTTAGAAAAATTATCGGTAATTACTAAAATAAATCTATAGCGTTCTGGACTAGTTGCAGGGTATGGGCCTAACAAATCTAAAGACACGATTTCATTCGGAAAATTCGTTATTATGGAATTAATTGACCAGCTGGTAATCCGTTTTTATAATTGACTTTTTGGCATTGGTCGCAGGTTGCTACATATTTATAAATGTATTTCCTCATGTACGGAAAATAACACGCGTCCTTTAATTTTAAGTAGGTTTTCTTTTTGCCTAGATGACCTGCCATAGGCGAGTCATGAAATTCTCGCATAATATCTTTACGTAAAGTTTTAGGTATAAATACCCTTAACTCACCTAGTGTGGTTGTATACTTTGCATAATATAGCAAACCGTCAACGATTTTAAAGTCATTGGACCAATTTCTGCAGATCGATTCATTAACAGAACTATCGTCCGGATTTTCCAAAAACTTCATAATGTGCCCAAGCTCCGGGTCATTTCTCT
>BMAO01014489.1:0-28493 GCA_019973975.1 Trichonephila clavata | reverse complement strand
GGATTACTTTACACTATTTAAAGTATTCGAAAAACTTTATTTTTATGTCTTCGATTATGAGTATAATAAAAAATTAATATTTAAATTATTTAAATAATAATAAATAGTTGATTAAGAGGGTTCACCCATGTGACGTCCTGTTTTTTTAAGTATTCTTAGAGAATATTTTTTTTCACGACCAGTAAAAAGATAGAACTTTAAATTTTTCATCATTTATTTATATGTATTTTAAGAGTATGTATATACATGTTTAGCTAAAAATATCCAATAGAACGTGAGTTATAGCACTCTGAACACACCCTCCTCGAAAAAATGAACACTCACTTCCTCGACGATTCCGGCTGATTGACTTATTTTAAATACAAAAAAAAAAAAAAAAAAAAAAAAAAAAAAACTAACGGCGTTTTAATTTATTAGCTTAAATGCACAGAATGGACTATACTCAATTGAAAATATCAAAAATTGGATTTTTGGTAGAACTCTGAAGAAAAAGTTTCGAGTTTCATGGGTTTTTTTGTTATGTTTTTATTATAAAAAATGGAAATATTTTGAATTTTGGAATGATCGTAGTCCATTTGGTACCTATATATGTGCTGAGTCTACCCTATAAATTTGAAGTTTTTCGGTCAAATCTTTCTTGAGATATGAAGGAGGAAAATTTGAAAAACACAGTTTTGAGAAAAACGGGTTTAAAGTTTCAAGTCCGATTAAAAACACAATGAAAATTTTAACTTAGTGCTAGGAACAGCTGCTTTTATAACACCTGCTTCTTTTATAATGACTTCGAAATTAAAAAAAAATTACTTTACCACCCTATTGTAGACATGTTAAGAAAGAAATTTTTGAAGAAATTTTTTTTTTCGATTTCTTGAACCCATCGCATGGGTGGATACCCTTAAATATTTCGTCAGCCTGGGGTGACTCAGTAATCACTCCTGGGTTAACTCACTGATTTTAAAATTTGCCCCAACCTACGCCTCTCCTTTATGTGGACAAGCAGCAAGGACTCAGAGAATATAATTCTTTTTAGGAGTCCAAAATGTATGTTAGATAAATTTTTAATGTCTGCTGATTTATGAGGAATACAGACCAAAGAGCTTTGAGTAAATTTCCTACTATTAGTCAACTGATCAGGAGAAATGAAAAAAAAAAAAATCTTCAATTAAACAAAGGAAACAAAAAGAAAATATCGTTTTTTAAATATCATATAAATTTTATTGTAATCAAATAAAATGATTTTATAAAAGATAGAGAAAAAATTGCCATTGATGCAATAACAAAATTCTCTCTACTATTTATACATATTATGTTTAGGTAATCAGAATCTATTTCCCCTGAAATATGTGTTTTCATTCTGTAATAGTGTCACAAAAAACTGATGCATCTCCATAGTCGTCATCATCATCACTGCTCCCATTATTATCAATATTACAATCATCATTATCATCATCTTGCGTTTTGTTTTGGTTTTCTAGTAGTGTTGGTTCTAGTGCAAAAAAAAAATTCATTATTAGGTTATCATGGTCTAAATAATAATTTACTCTTTTGATTTATTATACTATAAATAATACTTTACTTTTTATGATAATGTCAGCCACTGATGATGGAAACTGCTCCCCAGCAAACCAAACGAAATCATATTTATCATCATTGATGATACACCCGGAAGCTAAAAGCGATAAAGATGATGGATTTTTTAAATGAGCATTTCTCCAAAACTTTGTCACATACCGCACTCGCAATAAATGCTGATATAATTCAGCTTTACATGGTGGTAAGCTGGATGAATTGAAACTTCGACATTTTTTTTCGAAATTATCATCGGTTTTTTTTATTGATACGCTTTCGAAAATAGATACAAGCGGACATCATTAATATTTGAAGAGTTAGCCACCCCATACATGTGACATATAAATTTTTCCAATGTGGCAAATGTACGTTTAAGTTTATCTTCATTGTCAGTTATAATCTCTTGACATGCTAACTGATACTCGACAGATTTTTCGAGCAGTTTGAAGGGTCTTAGTTTACCTTTCCGAAAAAATGCTGGGGTATAATCGCACCCTGTTATTGCGTGGCAACATGGTAGAGCTTTCGATAAAGAAATACCAAGACCTTGGTATAAATCATTGATGCTTATAAGACGTTCATGGTTTCCTACGCCCCATTGGATCCAAAGCTTCAAAGATGCATTCAGATGATCCATATTCCCAAGAAGTATAATCAGAATATCGGAGTCTGAGCAGCGTACAACAACTTGAGCGTCAACGCTTATCTGGCAAATATGATATATAATTCGAGTATCAGCTTCTTCATGTTCTTCACATGATAAGATTCTTCAGTATTTCTAATAACTTGGTTATTTACAACACGATACGAATAGCACTTATCGGCTTAGATAAATAGTTTTATTCCCAATAAAAGGAAACATGTTATCGTTAGCCCAATTATCAATCAAAAATTTTACGAGAGCTTCCTTGAACTAAGTATTTTTGAGTTCGCCAGCAAAATTATGAGGCCGAATTTGATTAGGTCCAATGGAAATTGTACTGGTTGTTTCGTTGCGACGTAAACGCTCACAATCTTTTATGGAAGGTGTGAAATACCGATGAAACACAACGTCAATGCGAGATGATTTAAACTGTGAAATCATTCTAAGGAATTTTTTTGATATGCCATCGAAAGTTTGAGGTACATCTTTCATGAGGTGTAGCATGAAGAAACCGTCTAAAATGCTAATATCAAAAAATAAGGATTGCTGATTGGCCTTGCTAACTTTTTTCTCGAAAACTTTAATTAATTGTGCTTTATCTGTTTTACAAATACTACCATCTGCATGACACATCGATGTTGGTATCGGCGTTAGTGGAAATCCCAGTACTTTTTCAATATCGACTTTGTTGGTCATAGATATACCTAAGAGTCGACCAAATAGATCTCGTTGCATTCTTAGCTCAATAATTTTGTTACCAAGAATTATTTTTTTCTTCTTTGGTGCACCAGCAAAATTAAGCACTTGATTTTTTTTATTGGCTTATCAAATATGTCCTGATCTTCAGCACATTCAGTAATAAACTGTTTCCGTAAATCTTCGCCATTTTTCTCAATGTTCAGCAAAAGGGGTTCGCTACATTTTGAGGTACAGGCTTGGCAGTTCAAATGTTATATATATATAAACTATCTTTGTCTAAACTCTCTTTCATCAAATGGATTAATATTCTTCTCAAAAATTTCAATGAAATCAGCGATTTGTTTGCCATAAATTTTGATTCGATTTGGTTGCAAACCCGCAGACACGTCTTGTAATTGCTTCAATCCACAAACATCGAGAACGTGGGAGATTATAGCTAATATAATGCTGTGACTTTTGGTCCAGCGTTGACGGGCAGCTATGGAATTAGTAAAATGTGCAATACCACTGAGACGTCTAGCCGCTTCGGCATTGATAGTCTGCTCCAGTGTAAGATCAATTGGTATCCTCGAGAATGGTTTGTCGGTTCTTTTTATTCCAAAATATCCATTCATGAAATCATTTTTTAGTCCAGGATGTGTTTCATCTACTTTATTTAAATTGTCTAAATATTTAACACACCATCGAGCATAATTCGGTTGATTTACTGCGAAAAATAAATTGGTTATTTTTGGAATAACATATTTGAACATTTCAAAATCTCCCATGCGTATGCTTCTTGACAGGGTAATATAATAGTTTACGAGATGGATGTAAATCAAATAGAATTGAGCCATTTTGCCAAGCTCACCTTGTCTTGTTTCTTCTACGAATTTTTGATATGCAGATAATACTCTCGATAATACATTATTAGGTAATTCTATTGTCATAGATGAATGAGAATCTATAACTTCCTGATAATGAAGGAGATCGTCCATAACTTGTTCCTTCAGGAAATTGTATTCAGTATTGTCCATCTTCAAAAATTGATTAAAATGTAACATTTGCAAGCCAAGAGCCATCAACGCGTGCAGAAGTTTGCAACGATTAGAATGTTTACCTTCAATTATACCGTTCACTGATCCAGAAGCAATAATATTACTCTCAATCATCATATGAGATAGACCACACTCATTTATAAAAACTCCTATGGCTTTAAAGAAAGCCATCATTAAATGGAATGAACCAAGATGGATGAAAAGATTATTGAATTGTGGCTTTGAGACGTTGATTGGATTTTATATGCTATTTTAGCTATCGCCAGGTCATAAGTAACTTGCACGTATATTTGATTACATTCCTTTCCAACAATTTGGGCCTGCTCCATTGTATGTTTAACTACCTCTACATTTGTTGGTGAAAAATTAATAGGTGTAAGATAAGATACTTTTTGTTTGGGACTAGTATCTTTAATCATTTTAGAATTAAAACCTGTCCACATTGGAGTGTGTCCACATGCAAGAAGTGTGAAAGTAAATATAACAGATCTATTGTTTCTATCAAAGGTAAGTTTGCAGGCAGAGTTGGTTCATTGTCCTCAGCTGGTGTTAAATTTTCTAACATTTGCAATCGATGACTAAACGACGGTAGTTCTGGAGTTTCCTCGTTAAAAGTCCGTCTTCTTTTTGTTGGTGGTAGCAGTATATCAAGATTTCCACTTATATTACTTGAATTTAATTCAATATTATAATCATCACTTACATTTTGGTAAATTATTCCTACGGTGTCATGTAAAGTGTCCTTTCCAGTTAAAGTATCAACGTATCTATCAAAATTATCGAATGCTACACCTGTGCATAATGACGGACTCTGAATGATGTCAGGAGGGCAAATTTGAGAACGGTTTACAGATGAGATCGTAGCTTCAGTTTCAGTTCTTCCAGCGTATTGTAGTTACAACAATGTCCAAGTCGATTTAAAATATTAATTATTTTTCGACTACTTGCAAGACTTTTCACGGTCATACCCAGAGTTATGTGCTTTGATGGCTTAACAATACCATTACTTACACAATAAATAGCATCAGAAGCCAATGAGTTGCTTAATCTATGACAATTGACTCCATCTCTGAGACGAATATCTTTACCTCCAATTAATGCTTTGAAAAAGCGATCTAGTTTTTCTGGAATGGTACACTCACCATTAATCAAATCTTCCATCTTCATTACGGCAGGTAATGTTGTTTTATCCATTTTTAAAATAGTACTTCGTAGAATGAGCGCAACTTTATCAATAAGATCATCCTCTTCAAGTGTTTTAAGATCTTCTTGTTCCAATAGGTTACTATTTTTATGCATAATAACTTTTCTTTTCTTTTCCATTACAATCTTAATTTGCTTGAATTGTTTTACTATTTTTTTTTCAAGATGATGATTTGTCATTAAACTTACATCTGCTTGCGGTTGATGTATTAACTCTTCTTGTAATTCGCTATTATATATGTCACAAAGGGAAGCTAATAACAAATAATTTCTTTTTTTAACTACATCTTCTTCAATAATTGACACAATTTTATCAAAAATATTCTTATGAATATCTCGTACACTATGCCAGGAAGTGCATGCAGTATCAGCAGTAATTTTTTTGTAGTCATTGAAATATCCCACTTCACATGAATGGTGATAAAAAATTGGAGCATTTGAGTTTTTTAGATTATTAATTGCTTGTAATAACTCTTGATTTTGGAATTTTGTAACCCATTCTGTTATTTTGTCATATACTTTGGCATCATTGGAAGAATGTAAACTTTGTTGTTTACCTTTAATTTGCTTTCGATCTTTTCCACAGAAAAAGCAAATTCTTTTGTTATCAACACTTATGTTTCTTGATTCGCTATCTTCACTCACACTCACATCAATTAGAGCAATTGGTAACAGCGCAGTAGAATTTGATGTGCTAAGAATGTCTTCTGCTAAACTTGAGCTCCCATAATCAAATACGACTGTTTCACTCACACCTACTCGAGAATTTGGCAATAACATTGTAGAACTAGAAGCGCTAGGAAGGTCTGTAATTGATAAATTGGAAGTTTCAACGCTATGAAACACTGTCGCACGTTCAGCCACTGGAGTATCTGGCAATAACGGCATAGAACTCGATGAAATAGGAAGATTTGTTAATGAAATAGAATTATTGTCACATATATTACGATATTTAGCCATGAAGGCTGTAAAAGAACTGTAACATCGTCTGTGATATCCCTCAGTAGTATTAATTTCCCCCGGTAACTTAATGCTGTTATATTTTAAGTTAAAATTAACACGTACACATAAAACTTCTTTACATTTCTCAACTTTTCTTCTACAAAAGTTATTATTTTTTCATTTTGGCCATTGCAAAACACATTTCATTTTATTAGCCATTATGATGCTCTCACGAAGATTAAAATAATCACACAGTTAGACTATATACCTATTCCAGATTTGGTGACTAATTCCATATAGCATTTCCAGATTTGGCAACTAAATCCAGATCCCATTTCTAGATTTGGCGACGAAAATATTAATTTACAAACCTATAAAAGCAAAATCGTTGCGTCGGAGATATCTTACCATAATATAAAAAATTGTCTAGTTTCTCTGAAAATGGAAATTAAAAAAAAAGACACGTGCATGAGAAAAAAATATTTATGTTCTAACCCAGCGTTTCTGAATCTGTGGAGTGTGCCTATTGGGGGGGGGGGGGCATCATAACCCTACGTGGGAGGCGCGAGCACATCGAAAAGTCCAAAATAAAATATTTAAAATAATTACTAATTTAAAGAAGCAGGTGTTATGAGAAAGCAGCTGCTCCTAGCGCTAAGCTAAAATTTTTATTGTGTTTTAATCACACTTGAAACTCTTTAAACACGTTTTTCTCAAAACTGTGTTTTTCAAACTTTCCTCCGTCATATCTCAAGAACGGTTTGACCGAAAACCTTCAAATTTATAGGGTAGACTCAGCACATATATAGGTACAAAATGGACTACGATCATTTCAAAATTCAAAATATTTCTATTTTTTAAAATAAAAACATAACAAAAACCCCATGAAATTCGAAACTTTTTCTTCAGAGTTCTACCAAAAATCCAATTTTTGATATTTTCAATTGAGTATAGTCCATTCTGTGCCTTTAAGCTTATAGATTAAAACGCCGTTAGTTTTTTTTATTTAAAATAAGTCAATCAGCCGGAATCGTGGAGGAAGTGAGTGTTCATTTTTTCGAGGAGGGTGTGTTCAGAGTGCTATAACTCACGTTCTATTGGATATTTTTAGCTAAACATGTATATACATACTCTTAAAATACATATAAACAAATGATGAAAAATTTAAAGTTCTATCTTTTTACTGGTCGTCAAAAAAAAATATTCTCTAAGAATTTTTAAAAAACAGGACGTCACATGGGTGAACCCCCTTGATCAACTATTTATTATTATTTAAATAATTTAAATACTAATTTTTTATTATATTCATCATAGAAGACATAAAAATAAAGTTTTTCGAATACTTTAAATAGTGTAAAGTAATCCTGTCTGTCTTCCGCCTACCTACTTTGTCATTGTCTCTCTCATAACACCGCGGTATACTACACCAATAAATCGGACTGGCTATTAAGAACGCAACCGAATTAATGTCTGGCAAATTAAATTTGTACTTATTTTTGTGTAAATAAAGTAATATTAAAGTTACAGACATTCTAAAATGGTTTGAAATTAATTATTTTTTTAAATAAAAAATGGCATCTGGCACATTATTTTCAACACCAAAAATGTCTGGCATTAATAAATTCATGTTGTTAATAACATTTTAAATTTAGTGAAAAAGAAAGATTTCTTTCTAAAATAATTTAAAAAATCAATATTTTTTCCTGTAAATATATGATGCGCATTAATAAACGCAACGTTTACTGGCAGCCAGATAGCCCGCACGCTGTTCGGAAGGACGTAGAGAAAGATATATTAAAGAATCAGCTTTTCTAAAATTCTCTCTCGAAAACGTTGCTAGCTCTTAGACTATTATGTCTGTTGAAATTCTATTTTTCAATTCACCCTCTGTATATATTTATATATTTATCTTGTTCAAATTTTAAATCGATGATAAAATGCATTTTAAAGCACTCAATTGAACTGAAATTTTATGTACACGATCATTTTAGATGACAATACAGTAATTTAATTGTAATTAATAAAAATGAATTGATTAAAACTAATCATTCAAAGAATTACAAAAAACAGCCACGTTGGCATAATTTTTGGTGACTTAGCGACCATTTTGGTTGGTCAAAACTTGAAAAGGTTTTTCCCACACATTTTAAAGCGCTCATTTGGGCTGAAATTTTGTATACTCCATTCTTTTCGGTAACAATACGATAATTTAATTATAATTAATTCAAATTAGTTGACTGAATTTAATTATTTAAAGAATTACAGATACAGCCACGTCGGATTCATTTTCAGCGACTTGGGTCAAAACTTTAAAAAGATTTTTTTCCGCATGTTTCAAAGCTCTCAGTTGAACTGAAATTTTATATACACGATTGTTTGGATGCCAATACGATACTTTAATGAAAATCATTAAAAATAAATTGCCATGTAATATGTTGGGATTCTGTGTCACATGTATATACATATTTATATTAATTGTAACTATTTAATAAAAAGTAACTAAAATACATTTTTTTTGTTGATCTGAGTAGGAATTGACTTAAAATTTTTATATTATAATACTTGTTAATGATCTATCTGTTCGATTCTATTCATTTTTGATTCATTTGTAATACACACACACACACACACACACACACACACACACACACACACACACACACACACACACACACACACACACACACACACACACACACACACACACACACACACACACACACACCACACACACACACACACACACACACACACACACACACACACACACACACACACACACTTTAATTCACTACTTTTCCATGTTTTGGTATATATTTTCACCCTCAAGGAGAGAGGATATTTTTATACTATTGTTATTCTTGCATATGTTTTTTTTAATAATATATGAGGTACTTAACAAATCGAAAAATCACCAGTCTTATAAGAATAAAATTGCCTTGAAAGAAAAAAATAAAAGCATTCACTGGAATACAATATTTTTATATTCCATTTTTTAATAATTAGTTGTAAAATGTTATTTAAAAAAATTAAGCTTCCAAAAATGAATGTTTGTGTTTATAATCTCGATTAAAACGCTTTGATCTTGAGGAAGCTTTCTAGTTCCGTAGTGAAAAGGTGAGAGGATGACATATTATTGGAAGGTTTTATGTTATACTTACAAATTATTGTTGGGCAAATTCGTAAGTTAAGGACTTTCGAAATATTAAATGAAATTAATCCGTTTGAAGTCAGACCTAGTAGGGATATTCTCTAAGTTTATTCATAGAGGGCGTTAAGTGCCATAAATGGCGCTATCTTTTAACGAGTAATGATTATTTTTTGTTCGGCTTTACGATAATGAAAACGTACAACAATGCTGAAGAAGCGAAATGCTGTCTTTGGTTTCATGAAAATCATTCTTCTGTGCAATTTCGACGAAATTTTGTTCTAGATTACAAGAAAAAAGTCATGTATAGAAATACTATTGTGACATGATGCTTACTAGGGCATGCTATAGATATTTTTATGCCAGTTATCAAAGAAAAAATGCTAGGAGGTAACATTTTTCAACAGGTTGACACGCATTGTTTCTACCACAACGAAACGTTTGAATTGGTTGTAAATATGTGACGGATCTATACGCGGTTCTACTAATCCCTTCATGACTCTTTTAGGAAAATATTTATTTCAACCAACTTTCACCGAGTAAGGAAGCGTGATTATGTAAATGAAGTATATTATATAAATTCTGTTTTCGCAAGTTTGTGAGTTGACACGTTGGACTTGGCAAGTAGGAATTAACATAAAGTCAGCGAGTTAGTTTGCTAGTTGAAGATTGAAAGATAGAGGAATTAGTAAGAGGTCTTGGAGTTGTCCAGGAAAAAGATTATGGAGCGTGGATCCCACGACATTGATCAAGCCGAAGAAATCGCCTGCAAGTTTCCAGTGTAGGATCCGATGCATAAAAAGTAAAGGTATTGTGAGCTTGATTAAGTAGAAGCTTATTAGTGTGCGACGTAGTTATATTTGAGCGGAATTAAGCTGTCTTAGATTCAGTTGAGGGTTTGTAGTAGTATCCCCGTGTTATAGAATCTCACCTCCGCGCTCTACTGTTTATTCTTCTACCTTAATTAGATTTGTTTTGTGTCTGATTGATATCTGGAATCAATAAATTATTTAAATAGAAATCATGTCTGTGGATCATTCAGTTTCTCCCACACATCTAGCAGGGTTTACAGGTAGACAAGAGGGTTCAGATGTAAGCAGGAACCGACCGCTATCACAAATGTGTTACGCATTAGCCACAACGATCACCAGATCTTTCACCGCTGAATATCAGTGTATGGGGTTTTGTAGAGGATCAAGTGTGTATTCCGCTATTTCCTGCATCCAATCTTGATCTAAAACTAAAATTTTGCTCTGCAATTAATCTGATCGACGAAAATATGGAAAGAACTGATTTACTGATAAGACATTTGCAGAGGAACAAAAGGGAACCACACGAAATATTTGTGATTATGATGGACTATTTACATATCTTACAACAATATGCACTTTCATTTTTTTCTCTGTAAATTACATGCAAAAAGTTATTCATTTCGCCCAACTAATTTGTATATACCCTGTGTATCATATGATAGTCTTTATAAATTTCTTATATGGCCAAACGATGAATATTAGAACCCGTAGTAAACGTACTCGCTTTTTACCCCCATTGGCCCTGCTCCAAAGCGGGTACAAATTTCAACACCCCTTTTCGAACAGGTAAAATGCCGGCTCGTCGTGTAAATCGGTCTAGAGAGGATTAATACTGGTATTTTCGTCCATCTAAAACGGGCCTTTACAGGCAGCAAGAGGCAAGGGGTAATGGTCTATGTAGGAGTTGAGAAACTGCTCAAAGATGTGGCATTATTGTCACTTCACCACGGTTTAAAATTACGAAATCCATCATAAGTTACTTTTACATTAAAATTAACATATTTTGAAGAGTAATTTAAAAAAAAAATACCAAGATTTGTCAGAAGTGGGGTTCGAACCCACGCTCTCTTTCGAGAACCAGAGCTTAAATCTGGCGCCTTAGACCGCTCGGCCATTCTGACTACGAAATAACGCTCCTGATTGATTTACAGACTGATAAAACATCTGCTGAAAGATAAATAGTTGATTTCACAATGAGATCGAATTAGATACTGTATGAGAGGAGAAAAATGAAATTCATGCCGTTAAAGCGTCATTGAAGCTTTGCGTAGATTAAACTTTACGTCGATGTGGTTTCGGACATTTCTTTCCGTGATTTTTTTTCTGTCCAAAATTTTTTACTCTTACATTTATCTGTTAACTTGTTAAATTAGTATGTTCACCTAAATATGAGACTTAAACCATTTATATATACTCGGAAAGACATTATTTAAATCAGCTTTTCTCAAACTGTGGGGACGTGATAACTCTACGAGGGGATGCGGGCCAAAAGATTATTTTAAAAAAATTATTAATTTACTGAAAGTAACGAAACAAAATATATTCTGACATAACCAAAAACAAAGACGCATTTACACTGATATAATACACTTATAAATGTACTGCACTGTGTATTTTATTATTAATTCAACAATACTAAGTTAGATTAAGTTTAATAATTACCAATTTTAATAATTTACCCCCCCCCCACTGGTCATGTCATATATAAAATTATATACAAAACTTAACACATTTGATAATTTGTACGGTTTATAATTAATCCCATAGCTGCCGATTAAAAATTATGTGATTCGCTACCCATTGCCACTGTTTTCCACGTAGTCACGTGTATGTGATGTTTGGGGGGGAGGGGAGAAAAGCGAATAAATAAGAAAATTCTCTGAATTAAATAAATCCTTCGCACACACTGTCAAGGTCCTTCTATTGCATTCCAAAGCCTTCGGAATAATTTTATGGATAACAGTGCTAAGAAAATATCGTACTTCGTAAAGACGTATATATACGTCCAGGGCAGATAACACTTTCGCTGAGGAAGACGTTTATATAAGCCAGTGACACTTAAGAGGTTAAAGCCGTATTGTAGCTTTTTCTTCAAAGTATGGTATCATATTGAATTCAATACATTGTTATTATATGGAAGGGGGACCGCGATGAAAATTATGATTGAATATTGGGTCGCAAATATTGAAAGTTTGAGAAGAAGCACTGATTTAAATATATATAAATTGAAAAAAAAACCCAAGAACTAATTATATTTGTTCCAGTGTCTAATTTTTTAAAAGAATTCTGGAATTCAAAGGAACACAAAAAATGAATTCTAGAAATGGAATTAATGCCTCACATTTTACTTTGTTGCTGTACTGTCCTTTTTACGTATCAAACGCAAATTTAAATTCTCCTTAAAAATCAGAACTTGTCGGGGATCGAACTCATGCTCTTTTTCGAGAACCATAGATCCTATTTCACGACCTTTGGCCGCAAAAATAAATCAATAAAAATAACTATACATTGGTAGGACAGTAGTAAGTACAATGGTGTATATATTGTGTATTTTTTTTTAAGATTACGTACAATAATTATACATACATAGATTAAGCTTTTGTGTTTCATACTCAACACTTCTAATCTATTTAAATGGAAATCACATACACACACATGATTTTTATGACTTGTTAGACGAAACGGAACTCCAATGTGAATCGATGTCAAGTTTCAAAAACCACTCATGGGCGGAATATTGAAGTTTGAAAAGCTTGATATTGATTCAAAACTATAAGATCTATCTGCAATGACCCTGTATTTACAACATAATGATATACTGCTTTGTAATTCCTAAACTATATATTTAATATCAAGAAACCATTTAAATCCTCTTTAAACTAATTTTTTTAAAGAACTTATCTCTAAATTTCTCCAGTAGAAATAAATTTTTCTTTTTTAATAAAGTCAGACTGCGAGGGTGGTTGTTTTTGGAGGGCTCATTCTTTTGAGTAAGCTTGGTCCTCTCTGGCATTTCGTTAACACAACCTTTGTGTATCTTCATAATGCAATATAAATAAACAGTCTATCAGTCAATCAGATCTATGAGGTAGGAATCAAAAAATCCCGGTCTTAGCCTATAACGTGGAAAATTTTTGCAGTAGAGCGAGTACGATAACATTTCTGTGTTATTAAACTATTCCCCTTTTCTAAAAAAAGTTTGTTCCAAATCACGTTGTAATGAAGTAATATTCCTTCTTCCCTCTAACCCGACTAGATGTGTGGGAGGAACTAATTGATCAGACGACATGACTCACTACAATTTGTTTATTTGTCACAATATTCAACACAGACACAATAATAATCTAATTAAGATAATTTTGATCAATACTTAGAAGACTGAGGTGAGACCAGATAGCGTGAGGATAATATTTACGGACATCCAATTATATTCCTGCGATAACTTATATAAGCTCGTTTTTACCTCGGACGCGCACTAACAACTTAACTCTCTAACTTCTATTTAAATAATGAGCACAGTACCTGAACTCTTGCAATTCTTTAACTTTTAGACGTGGCCTTGAACACTATTAGTTGACTTGAGCCCTTCACAGAGATTCCAGTTCCCCACGTCCTACACTGTGTTTACGTTCTACTGCCGGATTGCTGGCTTCTCATTAATCCACTTCACATCCGAGCTATCCTCACTTCAGTAAACTTCAATTCTCACTTTAATATAATCTTCGATTCTCACTTCACTAACTCTATAAAACTCGCGAATACAAAATTTATATAATAAACTTAATTTGCATAATCACGTTTTCTTGCCTTCGGTGAAAGTTGGTTGAAATAATTCTTTCCCTAAAGAAAACCCCAAGGGGAGAGTGGAAGGAACCGTATAGATCCGTTACAACGTAATAGGTGACTCACCACGGTGTCGTATTTTGTATGCTGATGCATTCAGTTGTCTGCGATTAAAAAAAAAATTGCTTTTGTTGAGCAGATTATGAATAATAAATTTTGTGCTCGTTTGGAAAAAAGTGCTAAGGAGACTTTCAAAATGTTGAATCAGTTTAAGGCTGTGGTACAATATCGCGAACGCAAGCTTTTCAGTGGCATCGACGTTTCAGAGAAGGCAAGGAAAGTGTCGAAGACGACAAATGCTCTGGACGTTCGCATACTTCCCGCACCGCTGAAAACATATAAAAGGTTTCAGAGGTGATTCATAAGAACAGGCTTCAAACAATAGCAGAACGAGTTTGGGTGTCTTCGACCACATGTCAATGGATATTGCCTAAGGATCTTAACATGTGTAGGGTGTGTCAATATATCGTTCCCCGCATGTTAAAGGAAGACCAATCTGCAGGTGAAGTTAAAAACGCATCGTAGGTTGAATTAAAGGACATGTATAAAAATGGATTCCTGAAATGTTTCGATGACCTTTACAAGTCATGGCAAAGGAAGTAGGATGTGTTTCAGCAGTTTAATGGGTAATAATTTTTATGTTATAGACACAGTCCGGGGATTTTTGAATCCTACTACGTATACTTAGGAGATCCCATTCATGTAAATATAATCTAAATGTTCCTTTATGTGTAAGATTAATACACATAAACGTTTCATAAATATTGGTTAATCAATCACAAATTCAAGATATTCAGGTAAACGAAAGTTTAGAAACATACAAAGCAATTCAAGTTAAATTTAACCGGTAAATAAATCATTCATTAATCTTTGAAAGTGATGGGGTACTGTTAAGGCCGGATTACTGATGTGAAAGCTGCGTAAGACACTTTGTGATGCTGGTTATCTTGAATCTTGAGCGGTCACTGTAAGTGTGTAAGCGTAGAAGCCAATTTGGAGTGAGTTAGTGAGTGTGGGGTTTAATGGCGCAAGAGCCAATTTTGGCTATACTGCGCCACACGTTGAAAGAAAGAGGAAATGGGATGACAAGATAGGGAAAGATCACTAGGGTACCCCAAGTTCGTGAGACCCGTCTTTACCAAAGACAGTAAATCCATTGGGAATATGAAAAGATCACTAGGGCACCTCGGGATTGTGACACCCGTACTCACATAAAGAAGGTGAGCCCCTGAGGGGAGAAGCCGATTTGGAAACCAGGCTGAGAGTCTCTTGGAGAGTCTATGTTGGAGCGTCTCTTTTTTGTGTCTCTTTAAAGAGGGAATATGTCACACCTTGAAAAGAGATGTGACGCAGAAACATTTATGTTTCGATGTACCCGGGATTACTATTTGGCTATAGGTCCTTGTCACCGCTCGTGCGGTGGACTTTGAAGCCGGAGATTAGCGTGGGAACAGCAACGGTCATTTCTCTGCCTGGGGATAAAAGTAAGTCAAATGTTGATTGGCCCTAGAATTTAATCATCGATATTGTCCTGTATTGTCATACACGAAACTTCGTGACCATTGGGAAGTCACAAAATCCCTAACAGGAAATCAGCCCTTTGGTCCTTTGAATATGAATATAAAAATGTTTTAAGAGTATTATTACACAATAAAAATATCCATTGAGTGCAACTTTTTGGCAAAAATGAAGAAGGCATTTTTAAAACATTCTCCTTTTATGAAAAATGCTTCTATGACAATAATAATTTGTCAATGTTCTGCTAAAGCTTTCTTACAGAGCCTGAAATATATAATACTAGCTGGTATACCCATTCTTTGCATGGGTGAATCGAAAAACTAAACAATAAAAATCGAAGGATAAAGAAGTTTTTAATGATTTAATTTTACGTGAATTGCAAATTAAACAAAAAAAAAAAGCCTTCGGCACATCTCAGCTGAACAAAAAAATCATATTTGTTAAATTTTAAGTCTGATCTCTGCTTAGCAAAAGTAACACATTGTTACAAATTTTGTGCAATAAATGCTTAAAATAATGTAAATAATTTATATCTAGATGTGTAATACGTTAATATTACTTTTTGTTGTATTTATTTTATGTTAAAATTCTAATATTTGCAAGCAACGCCGTTCCTTACATTATAATGGTGATTTAATGGAATCATAACGAAATCTTGGCGATGGAGACAAGTTGGCTTCATTTTTGGCGACCATGTTAGCAACTTAGTGATGGATTGAATGGTGCAGAAGTTGATATGCTGTAGCGCCACTTGGTGGGGAGCTACAACAAAGAGGATAGAACTAACACCTTCACAAAAAAAAAAAAAAAAAAAAAAAAAAAAAAACATATACACACACATGCTAATTTTCATAGTGATCGGTTGAACGGTGTTGGGAGTGAAACGAGGTCATTTATACAAACATCCATTTATATATATATATATATAGATAGGAGTGGATTTATTCATATTTTAAAAATAAGAGTAGAGAAACAAAAAACAACCGTTATTATTTAGATTAATTGTAACTCTGAAAATAATTTGAATTTTTCAAAACTATTAGTTCTGCTCCTGTACAGAAGTTCTAGCTATATATAGGCAAAATATTATTACAATAGAAGCACTTTTCATAAAAGGAGAAAGTTTTGAAGAAAATATAATTCTTTATTTTTTGCCAAAAAATTGCACTTAAACTATTTTTTTTTACTAATATTCTTAAAGCAATTTTATATGCATATTCTAATTCATCTAACACTAAATACAAAAACAATTGTTCTTTTATACGCTTTTTAAAAATCACGGTTCCAAACGTAGTTCTCCTTGCTGCATAAAAAACTATCCATTTCGCTCAAACTGGGAGCAAAATCTACAAAATCATAAGGCCAAACGGAGAAAGCTTAGTAACTATGTAACGGGTCTATTCGCGTACCTTTTACTAATCCTCTTGGGAAAATTCTATTAATTTAAATATTATTCAACTGAAAACTTTCTCCCGAAGAAGAAGATGCGATCTATGTAAATCATGTCGTATATTTAAGCTTAAGAATTAACTTTTAGGTCCAAAGGGAGAGATAGGTTAGGAGTTAGATGATATAAGTTTGAGATTAACGTAAAGTAATTGAAGGTTAGATGAGAGCAACTCGTCGATTAATTAATTAATATATAAAATTGATAACTGACAGTTCAGCCAGTAAGATATTGAAATTAGATTCTAATCGACGATAAGTTGATTATTGGTGATCGAAGTTAAGATTATTTCCAAATGTAAGTGACACTATTTATAATTAAATATTAAATATCTCATCTTCCTCGCTTTGGCTCCAATACGTTATATACGTGCATTTCCTTCCCTGGGTTTGTTAGATTTATAAAAGGATAAATAAACTATATTTGTTTTGATTATGGCTGGTGTTCATTCTGACTCTCAATCATTAAGGGATATCAGAGGGAATCTTTTGCAACTATAAAATTTTTAAAATGTAAATGTAATAGACTTAATTTTTTTATACTGAGAAAATGTAACCTTTTATATTTTAATCTAAAGTAATTATGCATCTAGAGAGCTTATAAGACTCATTTTTCATCCACTAGGTTCTGTCTTACTGGGTTTATTCCTTTTTGCGAGTGACCAAACTCCGAATTAAGAGTAATTTATCTTCCAACATTTTTCCATCAATTGTTCTTCCCAAATGAGGATAAACGAAGCTCATTAAGTCTGCAAATAATATTAATCCTTATTAGCTCTAATGAAGAATTCTAGTCATTTTGTTTGTGGTTATTTACTTATTTACGTCGTAGTAGCATCTAACCAGCTTTCAGAATGCAAATTTGCTATTTAAAAACACTTTTTTAAGTGTTTGGATATGCTTGTTTCAAACTTTCCGAAATTCGAAGATGGAGTTTCAATGATAAAGTATGAAATGAATCGAAATTGTGTACATTACATGAATTAGAATTCTTTTTATTAACAGAAGGAGTATTTTATGCTCAAGTTAAAGAGTGGGCGTATAAATGGAATTGTTGATTTATCGCTTTGAGTGGGAATAAACTTAGTAAAACATTCGAAGTGAAGGCCTTTAAAGTTCACATAAAATAGATGATGGCAATTTTCGTTTATTCTTATTGAAACTATTTTATTGAGTTTAGCTTTCTCGGGAGCTTTTGAATTCAAAAGTTAAAAAGTTATTTTCTCGCCAATGCCTTAAATTTCGCGATCAATTCGAATTTTAACTTCTGAAAAATTGCTCCTTTTGTAAATTAAGGGAATTTTCGTCCTCTAGTTTCACATTTAAAAAACTTTTTTCTATGGTGGGGGATGGAATTTATTTGTTAAAAACTTAAAATTGAATTTATTTAATTATTCTTTCACAAGTCTTTTGAAATATTTCTTCTAATAATTTTTTTTATTTGATTTTAAATTTTACCTAGTGTTTTTATATCTAATTCATTTTGAGACAAAACATTTTTATAACAATCTGTGTTGTCCATTTGATTATATTTTTACAGTAGAACGTCGTTTTTCCGAACGTTTATTATCCGGAGCGTCAAATATCCGAACCAAAGTCCGGATCCGTTTTCGAACAGTGCAATGCTCATTAGTTGTTTCATGTGAGGCCAAAAGTGACGGGAAAACCCAAGGTGAGGGACATTTGGGGGATTTCAGCTGTGAATGAGTTGGTAAACATCTGCGCGGAATATTAGGTCAATTTGTTTTCAAGTGAGGGGGTGTATACGTGCTCTTTTGTTGAGTTTTGCTGATGTAGAAACCTAGATGGCATGCGATGCAAAAGACTGGATTTCAAATGCTAATTGATGACGAGATTGTGACTTCCATGCAAGAAGAATCCGACCCTGTCGACAATGAAATGAATGAAGACGAAAACAACAACAATGGAAGTAGCAAATGCTGACGCGGTTTCTGCGTTAGAGACAGCTATGGAGTGGTGCGAACAACCATCAGAGCGCTGTCCATCTCAACTACTGCAGCTGAAGAGAATCAGAGACCTTTCAGCCATAAAACGAAAGTGTACAATGGTACAGCGAAAAATAAGGGATTATTTTCCGCAATCAAGGTAAAATTGCAACATTTTACACCTATTTCGCTTTTTCTTCAAGCACATTTTCCTCATGTGATGATTTTCAATATTTGTATAGTGACCAGTATCATATACTGCATGGATCGCATTCGGTTTTCGGTTATCCGAACAATCGCGTATCCGAACGGTGTCCGGTCCCAATTGATTCGGATAAACGACGTTCTATTGTATTTACATCGCACTGTGAAGCAACATGAGGACTACTGGCTACAGACCTCGTAATTTTTAAGCATGGTTAAGAGACGAGGAAGACATCTAAGCTGAAACTTTTTGCTACAACAGGGGCGTATCTACCGTCGTAACAATGATATGGGGCCCCTCAAGCTACAGGGCCCCCAAATGTGCAAGCGAAAAACAGCAAAAAGTTAAGGACAAAAAAGAGCCCTCAAAGAATTTTGATACAGGACCCACCCCACTCAGGACTAGATACGTCAGTGCTCTCCAAGCTTCTTCACTCCCCCTACATGAGGACTTTGAGCCTCGATAGAATTAAGTGCATCAGACCCTTACACAGTGGTTCTTTAGTAGCACTAGGTTTTGAAACGAAACAGAAAATCAATTGGTAGTGAAAATATAAGGACATATTTTCACTAATTTTCGACAACGGACAGAACGATAAACTCATGGCAAGAACAAGAGTTTGAAAACATGGATGGACGAGCACCCAGTACTCAGCAAGAAACATACCTCTTCTTTTTGTCTCATAAAATTGTTTTTACGCTTTTGAATTTTCACTTCCAACACCCAGAATTTTTACTCTTGATGTCCCTTGACGCTTAATATCTCTGGGAGTGAGAGCTATGACCGCATTAGGGTTTATTCCCAGGAAATCATAAGATTTCCCTGCTTTTTGTATTCCCGGGAATTATTCTTCAATCCCGGGAATAACATTTGATTGAATTAATCCGAGGTTTCTAATTTTGACTTGACTGTGAATTTTGACCTTGGATATAAATTTTAGCTAACTACACTGTTGCAATTTGCGATCGTTCATCTCGAATTCCTTGGAAGGAGAAATGTTCATTTGAGCTACCAGTATTGGGATAGGAGTGCAATGAGAGAAATACCCATCCACGTAGGGTTGGAGGTCATTTTTGCCGCTTGTCATAGCAACGTATAAATATGAAACCTTTGCCCTGATCAGTTCCTGTTTGTCTGTTGAACATCGCTTCGTTGTTTAAAAGTATTTACTTTTTGAAGGGACATCATCTAATAGTCTACCAACACAACAATTTGGATGAAGTTAGGTTATCTTGATTTACGTTGATAAAGTAAGTATAATTTGTGTAATTGAATCAGCAGTTTGAAGAAGGAAATAAATCCAAAACTTTAGAGGAGAAAATTAAAATAAAAAAATCACAACTTTTCTAATTTTTTTAAATTAAACTTTTGTTTGAGATTCTTACATTAATATTTAATAATTCTTATACAACAAAAACATAGCCATTTCATTAACAAGAAATCAGCTGTACAAATAAAATCTCTTTAATAAAAGAATTAATATTTTTAATGTATGTGATCGTTACTTGAGCAGCAAATAAATTTTCATTTGTTAATGTTTACCTCTTAGTAGCAACATTAGAAAAATAATTGATTCAGGATTAATTAAAAATTATTTAAAATTGATTCTTAAATATGAAACTGGGTGAGGCTTTGAAAGAATTCCTCAGACATCAGCTGAAACTGAGTTAACATTTTTTGCTGCAAGGTTATTCATAACATAGCTAAGAAACAAGCAGAGTGATAAAAGCATGGATTGCTTATATTTTCTCAAATCACTCTATAAAATGAAATAATTAACATATTTTATATTTCCCTCTCAAGGGCTATTGCACCACTCAGTTAAGTTATATTTTTTGTATATTTATGAATGTGTAATTGAGAATAAATTTTGAAATTTATGTGTATCCTTATCTTATATAATTTTTATTGATATAAATTAAAAATAACATATTTTTAAAAATTTTAAAGTATTTTCGGGAATGGCTATTACGTTCCTGGGATTTCCCAGACGTTCCCTGGAAATCAGAAACCCTAGAAGTTATATCCTACCCATTTGTGAGTTCTACTGAGTGTTCGGGGACAAGATTTGTTTTATTTTTAAAACTGTTATAAACTTCACTTGTATGCAACGGAATCTTTAAACTTAATTTTTACCCACTTTAAAAAGTCAGATTAATTTGAAATTTAACTTATTTGTCAAGAACTGATGATAATACAATAGTTATAATTTTAATCCATTGTTTGATCAGGATTATCAGGACTAACGCTTTCCCATTTTCAGATCCCGACCCGCATCTGGCTACTAATTCCAGATCCCATTTCCAGATTTGGCAACTAATTCCAGAATTGGTGTCTAAAAGATTAAGTTACAACTTAGTTCGATTAAATATATGAGAGTGTTTTTTAGTTTTTTCAAACTATAATTTTTATTTCTTTCTAATTCCGAATTGTTCGAATTTTAGATCATGTGGATTCAGAGGCCCTTCTGTATTATTTAAACTTAAAAAAGGAAGACAATTCCAAAATGTATTACTCTTATTCATTTTAGGGATATATGAGCTTCATTAAATATAATTGTGTAAATGATTTTAAAAAAATAAGTTTTGTTTCGTAGAATAGAAAATAAAAATTAAACTGTGTAAAAGAGAACAAGAAAAAAAATTAAGAATAGTTTTATTATACTTAAATAGCACAGAAATTAAATGTCTTTTCACCTGTTATTTTTGTATTTTTCTTGTGATTTTCCGTTTTAATTTATTTCAGTTAGAACTGAAGTTTTTTAAGGCATTAAAATCCAAAAAGTATTTTCTTTTTTAGAATTCTTTTCGACGTTTTATCGACATGGTTTTTCATTTTCTCCTCTTTTCTGATACTATATCTTGTTCGCTCTTATTGTGTAAGCAGCTATTTATCTTTCAGCAGATGTTTTATCAGTTTGTAAATCATTTAGGTAACGCTACTTCGTAGTCAGAATGGCCGAGCGGTCTAAGGCGCCAGATTTAAGCTCTGGTTCTCGAAAGAGAGCGTGGGTTCGAACCCCACTTCTGACAAACGTGTTTAATTTTTTCAGAAAGCTCAAGAAAACCTTTATTTATTATTTTCTTTGAAAATTGATTAATTGTTTATTAACTTTGCACTGAGAAACAATACGAAGCATATAAATGTCGTAATTTGTAAATTTACACTACGTACAAGTGAAAAGGCTGATACTTCAGATTGCCTCTCACTCTCCAAACTTTCCCCTCATACCTATGCGAGGTCTCTAAAAGATTTAATATTAGCCTCGCAGAACGAGGGATACTATTTTCTTATGAAAATAAACAATGAAGAAACAATTAGAAGATTTTTTTTTCATGAAACTGAACTTTTTTTTGGGTACTTTTACGCATTAGCTCGTCGACCAATAAATTGAAGCAGATTTTGAGGAAAGTGTGCCAAATTTTATTTAGATAATTAATCAAATTCAAATCACATTCACCGTATTTAATCGAATCTAAGCTGACATCGATTCTAAGCCACACCCCAAATTATCTACACATTGTTAAGAAAAAAAAAATTTAAAAAAAATGAGTAAAAGGTTCATCAAAATCCGATACTTAAGAAATTAAAGAAAAATTTTTAATGAAAAATAAAAAAAATTATAATTTATTTATTTTATCAGTATTAAAATTTTTCAAATACATACATGAACCTATAATTCCTCTAAACGTCAGTATCATATTTCGAAAGTGATTTCTCACTCCCAATGTCATAGCTAATTTCGGAATTGGTACCGGGGTCGCCATTTTTTCCACACGATGTCGTCTTCCGTGCCATCCAATAAATTTGTTATGCAACATTTTTTTAAAAAAAATAATGTATTATAGAAGAATGTTAAAGAATTATTAAAGATTGTTGATCATTTGTAAGTAAAATTATATCATTTTGTTTACGCTATCGACGTACATTTGTTTCAACCGTGTCAAATGGTTGGATTGTCGAATCGGCCACTTATGTCACCATGTGTTTTCTCGCCAAATCGATAAATGCGCCAAATCCGGCACCCCTTTTGAATTTTGTATCAGGTAGGAAGAAGTCGAATCGTGTTGTGGTAGGGTTACTACTCCTAAACACAACACTCAAAAACGTGCCAAATTAGCGATTTTTCGAAATTTGGCAGACCAGTGGCCGATTTGTCAATTTCACCAAATTTTCAGTGGCCACTGCTTTGTTTCCTACATATAAAAAGAGTCTCTCATTTAATACTTGCATCATGATACAAGCTTTGAATAACAATACACCTACAAGCTTTAAATACAGTAGAACGTCGTTTATCCGAATCAATTGGGACCGGACACCGTTCGGATACGCGATTGTTCGGAAAACCGAAAACCGAATGCGATCCATGCAGTATATGAAACCGGACACTATAAGAATTTTGAAAATCATCACATGCAGGAAACGTGCTTGAAGAAAAAGCAAAATAGGTGCAAAATGTCGCAATTTTACCTTGATTGTAGAAAATAATCACTTATTTTTCGTTGTACCATTGTAAACCTTCACTTTTTGCTTCAAGCGAAACAACTGTTGAACATGGCACTGTTCAAAAACGTATTCATATACAGTACATGAGTTGACAAACACACACACACACACACACACACACACACACACACACACACACACACACACACACCACACACACACACACACACACACAACACACACACACACACACACACACACACACACACACACCACACACACACACACACACACACACACACACACACACACACACGTCCGGATATTTGACGCTTTGGATAATAAACGTTCGTATAAATGACGTTCTACTGTAACACTATTATAAAAATACCTCTAAACAATATATACTTGTACTATTTTGAAACATTGTTTAAATGTTTTCTTTTGTTGTTTGTTTAAATGTAAACAAAGCAATTTATAATAATTATGTGTGATATAACGATAAACACAATTACGATGGAAAGCAAATACAAAATAAATCTTATATATTTATATCAATCACTTAGTGCTAAAAAATATAAAATGAAATTGGAAATATCATGACCATTTATTCCAAGAATTTACATAAACCAATTTTTGTTCTTTTTCGTGATTTTAAACAATATAAATGGAAAAATACGTGTTATACTTATTCACAACTGCCATAAACGACTTTTTGTTTTGTCAGACCTAACATTCAAATCGGAAAACCGTCAAAAGAAGCGCTAATATAGAGAAAGACCTATAGAGGATTTGAGAGTAGCGCAATAAATGAATTGAAAAAACTATCAATATTTATAAAATATTATTTATATTTTTTTATAATGAATGCAATTATTTAAAAAAAAAGGCGGGGTCCTCCGGTACCCTCCGCTCTTACAATATAACCCGCGAGCCAAAACAAGTTGCCCACTCCTAGGTTAGAAGGCATTTTTTGGGCTCAAGTGTAGTATAGGGGGGGGGCATTGGATTTGGCGATTTTTATATAGATATCATGGAATTCATTCTGGCTTCCGGACACCTATTGTCAAGTAAAGTACCTTGGCAATCGGTTTTGGGAGCCAAAAGAAATCAACATCGCCAAGGCTTTTCTATGCTTTAACCTACATTTTGTTATCTTTCGGAATTTGGTCGCGTAATTTATATCCGTTTTATCTCTATGCATTGGAGGTAATCAACAAAATCACCGAAGAGGAGACTATTGCTATGAAATAAATTAAACAAAACAAAAGCGAGACTGCGTTTGGAAATTTTTTAGAAAATTCTCTGAATAAACTACACACATGTTTAATATAAATATGCTACAAGTTTTAAATATTCATAATTACAATAAAAATACTTCTAAGCGTATATATCATTTTGAAATATAGTTTAATTATACAAAGTAATTTATTACAATTTACAATTATGAGTTATATAACGATAAATGTTATAACTATGGGAAGAAAATATATATATATATATTACAAAAATATACAAAAAATATAGTTATATACCTAAGATAACTATAGTCATGATAGAATAGATTTAGCCACAGAAATACTAAAGCAAACTCCTAGCCTTAGGAACTAGGAATGCAGGTTTAAACAATATATATATATATATATATATGTGTGTGTGTGTGTGTGTCAAATATGATAGATTTGGTTCTCTACTTAGGTTAGTTCTAAAAGAGAATTATGTTTATCATAATGGTAATTATTTTTTTATCAACAGATTAAGGGTCTACTACAAGGTGGCCCAGCTAGCAACTGTCTTGCCAATTTATATTTACATTATTTTGAAAATAGTTTCACAGATAACTTAGAATTTTACTTTTTTCGTTATATAGATGATATAATCATTTTTGGCAAGCAAGACAACTTTAAACTTAATATTAATTTTTATCCACAATATCTTAATTTAATACAGACAAATAGTAACAGTTACGAAGCAAATTTTCTTGATATAGAAATTAAATTAAAATATTATAAAATAGTTACTAATATTTATGATAAACGAGAAGACTTTAATTTCAATATTATAAAAGTACCGCATTGGGAGAGTAATGTGCATGTATCTATATTCAGAAATATTGTTCTTAATTACACACTACGCAATAAATTTCTAGTTTCTAATAAATCAGAAAAAATAAAAAATTATAAACATTTTACTAAATACTTTTTAATTCAAAACTACCCAATTAATTTTATTAATAGATATTTAAATAAAGAAATTCTAAATAGTAAGGATTAAATTTCCATAGTTTTAAAAGGTTTGTATTATAGATTTATTATTCTTACTAGATAGTTTTAAATAACCCCAGTTTCTAGTTTTAGATAAAATTACTTTTTAAAAATTTATTATAACTTTTAAATTATATTAAGAGTCTCTAAGATAATGGTAGTATGTTCTTATTTTATTATTTCTATTCTTTTCATACTTTTGCTAAGTGCTATTTTTCAGCCTTTGCTTTGTTTTGAAATTGTATATGAGTCCAGAATCTGGCAATAACTTGTTTATTGTACTCAGATTTAGCGCGGGCTCTGCATTTCAGTATGCAATTTTTAGGTAAGTTACCTTTTCCTTATAATGGATTTAGATTTACTATCCATTATTTCCAATTGGTATTTGCTCGTTATTATTAATAGAAAAGGGGGAAGGTTGGCTGGCCAAAAAACATGTTTAACCCCACTTTTATACAGAAAAATTTTTTTAAGGAAAATTTTATGTATACGAGCTGTTCTAAGTCAGCAATGTTGATAATACTGAAGTATCCATTCTTTTATATTTTACTCTGTTATTTCAATTTTTCATATCTCCTTTTAAATTCTGTTGTCTTGTTATCTAGCAATTGCTATTCTTTTAAGTATTAATCATGTTAATTCATCTCTCTCTTGTAGAGAAATTTTGATTATATATGTGGGACGGCGTCTAGGGGAAGGTTCGATTTTAATGTTAAAATAAGCACGCAGAGTTAAAATAACTTAATTTATTAATAACACAACTAAAACATTAACTATTTACAAGGGTTTTAAATTATTCGAGATAACACCATACTAATTCCGAAAACACGTACTCTTTCTCAAAACAACGGAGAGAGCGATTTCCTCTGACCTGCCTTCGTTCAAGCTTTGGTGCAACTCCCAGTTTCTTCTTTCTGCCACCTTTATAAATACATAATCTCATCGTATCGCGCAGCTAAAACTCACGTGGTTTCGATTAGTGGTGCCATCTCTTACAATAAAAATCAAAAGAAGTAAAAGAAAACTTGCACTCCTTTCGTACAAGTTCGGCCATCCTGGGAATCACTGACCTCAGTGATTTTACATACCATACAATAAAATATAGGCCTCTGCAAAATTAATATTAATCGGAGATAAAAATTCCAATATAGACATTCAAATTTGAAAATAAGGATACAACTCTCAAAAATGAAATATTAATAGCAAAGAAAGCAAAACACATTAATACACATTATGTTCTTTTAAAAAGAATAGAAAACGCTTTTTTATAAAAATACATCATCATGGTGAGTAAAATTTCATTAAATCAGCCGATGAATTTGTTATCTTAGGTCCCTCATCATCACCCACTTTCTCTAAATCATATCTATCTCTAGGTTTTACTTTAACTATTCTATATGGTCCCAAAAACTTAGGCCTTAATTTCAAACCTGTCCCAAATTGTGTTCTCTGAATGACCACCAAGTCACCCATCTGGTAGTTAGGGGCCATCCTGCGCTTCCTGTCATAGGTTCTTTTATTCTCTGCCTGTATCTTCTGGATATTTTTCTTTGCATCTTGTCGTAATTGGTTCCTCTGTTCTTGAAATTCCTCCATCATTTCGTCCATCAGTAACTCTCTCAGGCGAAGGTCTTCCTTGTTTCTCATGGTGACGCCAATTAATTATTCAAATGGAGACCACTTAGTACTACGATTAAATGTACTATTTAAAATTCTTTGAAGTTGGTCTACGAACTTGAACCACTTGGTAGACACCTCAATTGACAGCTTGGTCAAAACGGGAATAATAGTTCGGTGTATTCTCTCGACTTGGCCATTCCCTCTGGGTACTCCGGTGGCGATTTGCAAATGTTGAATGTTTTCATTAGTACAATAATCTCCAAAAGCTCCAGAAGTAAAAGCAGAACCTCTGTCTGTTATTATTCTCTTGGGATTACCAAAAGTCTTTTGTTGCAATTTTAATTTATCCAAAGCATCTTCTGCGGAAGTAGATCTAACGGGATAAAGCCAGGTAAATTTTGTAAAAGCATCCACTATTGTGAGAATATGCTGATATTTCTTGTTAGTAGAAGGCAAAGGTCCGATAAAATCGACGTGATAAGTACTTAATGGCACATCCTCTTTAGGAATGGGGTTGAGGAATCCATCCTTTTTTCCACTCTTTTTGTTGGTCAAGATACATGGCACACAGTTAACAATTACATTTTGCACCTGCTTGCTCAAATTGGGAATGAAAAATTCTTGTTTCACAACTCCTTCTGTCTTGGCAACGGAGAAATGTCCCTTCTCATGTGCTAACTTAATTATCTCAGTTTGCATATCTCTTGGTACAACTATCAATTCACGACCTTCAACATATTTGTAAAGTATTTCGTTTTTATCGAAAAAGTCTGAATTGCTGTTTGTTTCAATCAGTGACCTTAGACTCTGAGTGTATTCATCCTCTTGTTGTGCCCTTTTTAATCTTGCGGTTAGAGTATCGTTAGTAATTATTGCGACTGGATATCTACTAAGGGCATCCACATGTTGCATTCTCTGGCCGGAACGATGCACAATTTCATAATCAAACTCTTCCAGCAATAATGACCATCGCGCTATACGAGTAACCAAATACTTTTTGTCCATAGTCCTTTGAAACGCTGAGCAATCCGTTATGACTTTGAAATGATTTCCCATAAGAGGTAGGTACGAAATTTCTTTAAAGCGTTGACAACAGCAAGAACTTCAAGTTCATAGCTGCTATACTTCTCCTCTGCCGGAGTAGTTTCTTAG
>BMAO01014488.1:0-12897 GCA_019973975.1 Trichonephila clavata | reverse complement strand
AGGTAGTAAAGTGAAGAGTGAGATTTTTGAAGTCAAATGAATTGAAGCATCGGTAGATCAACACGCAGTTGTTGACAGTATTAGTTATCAGTTACGCGACGAGCTTGCCGGAGAGCTGAAGATTGAAATTGGAAAACCGAGTGTGCATCCTTAGCTATCAGCCCTTCCAGCCAGTAATAAATTCATCACCACGACGGAACTGCCGAAGTTACAAGGATAAGGTTAGTGATTTAGAAATTAGTGAATACGTGTACGTGTTTTAGCTGTAATTGTACGTTTTGATATTTCGTGGATTCAGTCCCGAATCCGTAGTTCCGCTAGTTCCGTACTCCTTCTCATACTCCACTGTATTTTATTTCTCTTAAATTTGAATCGTATGATTGTAGCCTTCCTTTGATTAATAAGCATCAATAAATATAGTGATTTGTAACTATGTCTCTTGAATTCTCTAATCCGCCTACACGTCCAGAAACCTTTAATGGTAGACGGGGAGATGATAATCTTAGGGGAGGTTATAATACACGACACATTTCTCCGATACATGACTGATTAAACCCAAAATATTCTGTAGTATTCGATGCTACATCCATTCTCTATATTATAGTATAAAAAATGAATTATAAGGAAGTACATGCAATGTGCATACATTGAACAAAATACGAGTCGATAATTGAATATTTAAATAAATAAAATAGGGAAATATAAAAAGCAAACATTAATTAATTTGGCCTTAAATTGGCCATTTTTCGATTATTTTTCGGCGTTAAAATTTCTTTACTGCGCTATTTTGAATAATTATTTAAGCATATATTCCCGAATGTCAGGAATATTTTTTTTTAAATATGAAAATGCGTGTGTGTTGCAGTTTACAGAAGATGAATGAAACGAATGCAAGACACATTCCACAATTCATGTAATTCCAAATATGCTTCTGTTATGCTTGTAAAGCAAGATAATTGGCAATCAACTTTAAGATATTTTGACTCGGATCTTTTCAATATTAATAAATTAAAAATAAAATATTGCATTCAAATGATTTTCATAACACGTTTTCATTTACGTCACAGGGATATGGATCTGAATAGATCCTCCATCCCCTATCTGATGTTTTAGTGACCGGAGATGGTGGTTTGGCCTGCATGGAAGATGGAATGTCATTCTGGTTGAAAGACTGAGTCCTGATTGGTCGGCGGGACTAGGCAGAGGCGGTGACAGCAGACGCACTCCTGAGGTTTCGGCGGGAAAAAGAAGTAACTTTCGTGCTGAGAGAAATGCAGTGATTTTTTCATAACAGTATCTGTTGGCATTTTTAAATCTCATCTATCCAGAAAACTCAAATATTTTGTTCCTTCGACATTTTCCTAATCTAAATTAATTCTTTTCCTACAACAAATATTTATTTACAATCGATCATTAGAATTTTATATTATGCACTCAATAACCCCTGTGTGCATTAAAACTTGATACTCTTCTACATAAATATAATCTGATTTATTTTTAAATTCCCTAGGGATTGTCTTTTTTGAAGTTTGTATCAACTGTTCCTCTTTTGGGAAACAAAAAACTAACCATATAAGCACACAAGAGGGAAGATTGTGTATTACTCAAAACCGAGGGAAAACACCGCACCTTTCGTCACGTAATTTCTTTTTAGGGGTGTGTTATGTAGTGGGCTATTGAATCTTGACCGACCCTGTCCAAGCCAGATTTCCGACGAAAGCTGAATGAGTGTTACATTCCCGAGCGTGACGCGTCATTCAAGTTCACTCTTCAGAAAAACGCACCTAAAGAAGTTATCACTTCAAAATAGAAAGAATTTACAAAAAAGGTTTGCGCTGCAAATTATCATGGCTAGTAATTTCAGAGTATTAAATTTTCCAGGTCTGGGTTTAGGGTTTTTTTCCCCGTTACTTTCGGTGCACGCACATAAATTCTTTCCTTGGTACAGATTTTCCCTTAAGTTCTTAGTTCTAAGTGCAAAATCAGCAAGGTAGTCGTAGCTAACGCAGTATCAACAGTATCAATAATAAGGGGCCCCCAACATGTATAAGTAAAACATTCCTAAAATGTTACGGGGCCCCCCAAGGAATTTTGAAACATTTCTCACACTTAGGACTAGCTATGCCAGTGGTTAGCTTGATAACTTTACAAGTGTAAATTAATCCACTCAAACTCTGTGGAAATTGGCATGGCAAATGGGATATAGAACTCATTAACCGATTCGGACGCATTCTGTTACGCTCTCTAGCGAGATATTTGTAACATACCGAGGGTATCCCAATTCGAAAGGATTCTTTAAATGCAATTACTTCTTGCCAGCCATCTAGTTGAAGAAAGTAGAACCAATTGTAATGGATCCTTTCCATCATTTAATGTCCTATATAAATCCATAAAAGATTTTCTTTTTAAGGTGGATCTGTGAAGTAAATTATATATATATATATATATATATATATATATATATATGTACAGAGAGTATTCTCTTATTACATAATCTTAGTTAGATGGCAGATGCTCGTAGACATATGAACTCACTAAATGAAGCGAATGACAAATACATTTTTTTTGAGTTGGTAGCATAGTAGTAAAGCATGATTGTTATTAAAAAATACTTTTTTGCATGACAACCAACACTGCGTTAGAATATTACCTTCGAAAGAAAAGGAATTCTGGGAAGACAGATGAAATGTCATAAGATATTCTTAGCGACCAATGAAATGCAATAGAACTGTTCTAGCAGCCAATAAACCGTAAGGACCCAGAACATCCGATATTTTGAACCGACAATACACATTTAATTAAAAATAGATTTGGGATGCTTTCTTCATGGAGAAAAAAATGAATGATTTTTTCCACTAAGATTAGCTGCGCCATCTAAATAAGAAGCAGTCATCTTTTGAAGAAAAGGAAAGGAGACACTGCAGCAGATGACAGGGATCTGACCAGCTGATTGGTAAAATGAAAAGAGAGTAAGATAACTTAAATTTATTTAGAGACGAGTGTGTCTTTACTGTGAATAAGTAATGAAATTATAAAAAGCATATAAAATCATAAAACAGCGGGGAAAAGGGAGGACGGCAAGGATGACTTCCGCGAATTCGAGCAATCATTCATAAATTACAAGAAGTAACTGTTTTGTCGGGGGCATCAAAAGGGGAAGAGAAAGAACAATAGTTGAGCTTGTCAACTGTTTTCGGGTGAGAAAAAAAGAAAGTAGAAATTCTTTTCAATGCTTAAAATCTACAACTAAATGAGGCTGGGGGGGGGATTATTTGGAATGAATACGCGTAGTTATTTTACGTAAATTATATTTAGGTTCAACCATAATGTACGTAGTGTACGATAACAAAGTTTTCGTTAACAAATACTTTTAACTACGGTTGAAAGTAGCAGACTTATATAGGAGCAGCCTCAATGAAGTAGTTTAAAATTCGCGAAGTAGCAAAATAAAAAAAGAGCAGTAAAAAGTCTTGAAAAGTAGTAAAATTCGCGAAAAATCGCATGATCTGGCAATACTGACCCAGGAGTCATAATGAAGGACCATTGTATGTCTTTGTCCAATCACGGGTACAACTTCTAGTGTTAGTGAGGAGCCTCTGTATAGAGGAGCTGATGCACTTTATATCGAACAGGGTTCAAGGCCCTCATTTTAGAGGGAGATGGATGTTCTGAGAAACTTGTGCTAACTCAGATGACGTCCTCGTCAGTTGACTGAGGTTCAAAATTATGAGATCCGCCATCTATAACCCAAATGAAGTTCCAAAGTGTAACATTAATAAAAAGAATCAAATTAAACCCGAAATTGCCCCCGTTGATTTTTAAGAAGTAATACATCCTTTACAAATGCTTCAAAATAAAACTGTAACTTAATTGTTATTGTTACTAATACCATCCGAACGACGGTGTCAGATCGAGGCCCTTGAAATTGATCGTGGCAAGAGGGCTAGATTATGCCTGTAGTTTTGGCAGCAACCTTAAGCACCATGCAGATGACAGTATGTGCTGGCTCTATAAACTAGGAGAACTCCAGCGCATGTAAACTTGACTTCAAATCTGTCAATTTAGTTTACGTTGCCCTCTGAAGCAACACGAGAGTTATTGGCAATGAAACTTTTAGTTTTGAACCAAGGTCAAGTGATAAAAACGACACGTGAAATGTCATATACTCTCTAAACTTTTATATCATGCCTACTTGGAGACTTTGAGCCTCGGCAGATTTAATGTGCATCAGCCTCTGCATAGTGGGGCAAAACAAAGTTTGAAAAAAAATTAAAAGTTAAAAACAAGCTCTTTTTTTAAACGCTCTAAAAAGAATAAAATAAGCATTTCCTTTAAAACTTTTTTTACTATCAACTTATAACGTCATTACACAATTTATATGATATAAAAGCTCGTCGCGAGATTAAAGTACTCTTATTTACTTAGTTTGAAATTTTTACAAATTAAAATGAATACGATCAAGTAATTTAATTTACTTGTTTATCTGCAGAGGTAAATCTCGCGACGAGCTTTTATATCATATAAATTGTGTAATGACGTTATAAGTTGATTGTAAAAAAAGTTTTAAAGGAAAAGTTTATTTTATTCTTTTTAGCGCGCTTAAATAAAAGCTTGTTTTTAAAGAAATTTTACTTTTAATTTATTTTTTACTTTTTTAGTTATCACTGGACATGTTTCTCAGTCTGTTCATCTCATTCAACGCATTATTGTTGCTAGGTTGTTTTCCGATTAATTTCGAACAGCAAGACTTTAGCTAAACTTTAGTTTTAAAAAAAAAGTTTTTGGTGTCTTATTTTTTAAATGACTGATTCTAAAAGAGCAAGGCATGAGCTGTTTTAGTACGGAATGTCGATTCATTTAAACGTAAAAAAATTCAAGCGCAACAATTTAGACACCATTTTCATAAAAGCGTAACAATTTTGGCTCATTTAAAAAAAATCGTAAAAAATACAAATATTATTATTTTGTAAAAAAAACATTATACCGTAACGGGACGAAATAAATTATCTTTCCGATTCTGTGATTATTTTATGTCTGAGTTAAAAAAAATTAGATTGCTGTTTTAAAAACGTCAGAATTCGAAAAAAAAAGTACCCTCTTCGTTCTCCATTTTGCGTAGCCGAGCATAGCGGAATAAACAGCGCACAGGGGTAAAACAATTATGCGTTTCAAGGTTTTTAATTAATATCTTTTTAACTAATTGCATTATTGAAATATAAATGGTCAAAACATGTATTGTCACCCAAACTAAACGTGTATACAAAATTTCAGCTCAATGGGTTGAAGATATCAGCTTCAAAATTGAGTTGCAAGATTCCAAACGAACAAATTGCATACATACATACAAACATAGTAAGTTAAATAAAAGCTTGAAAAAAGAGCAATATTATTTTTAAAAATACCTAAGGGAAAAAAAAGGGGGGGGTAGTAAAATTCACATTTCTAATATGATTCTCTAAATTGAATAAATAATTGCCTTTATTCCCCATGTTTCACATAATAAAACGGATTTCGTTGTATTTAAGGTGGGATGTTTATGTTATTAAAAAATACACAATTATACATATATTTTCAAAATGACGAATTACCAAGCAAAAGTAATACTTTCATGGATAAATTTCAAAATAAGACTGAGTCTTAATTATCGGCAATTGTTAATAGTTTTATTGGTAGAGATAAATTAAAATATGAATTTTTAAGATTTAAATAGTTCTTCTATCGGTGTTTACCTGTATTTAAGAAAATGAAATATCACATTTTCTTAAAAATTGTATCTTTTTAGATCAAATACGAATATTCGAAGAAGAAAAGTTATTATTTATTGTAAGAAAAGACAAGTTTTTAAAATTTCTGTAGCCGCTTTCTTGGGCAAATAAACAGGGTCACAGTAGACGGATGGCTATAATTGTGGACTCGCGGCCGGTAGTCTGGTTTTGGAATCAAGCAGTTGCTTATGATGTCATGAAAGGATAGCTGTATTTCATGAGTACAATTTGAAATACCACGAAACAAAACGGCAAATTTTACTGCATAGTTTCCAAGGAAGAATGCAAAATAAAAACTGTTAAGTGTGTGAAAAGATTGAAGCAACAAACATTATTCAAAAATAATCAACACTTCAAAATAATGCTCCGAGTTTCTTGCTAGTGTTGTAATCTTAAGTAGTTTTGGTTGAAAACATGATTCCTGTTACCAGAATAATCATTTATTATTTTCTTTACATAGATATAGAATTTTATGAGCCTCTTTCAGACTTCTTGCCCTCCTGCCCTTATTTTTCTCCTTTCTTCCATAATTTTTCTGTTATATGTATATGTTACCAGCAAAGTATGAAATGTAGCAAAGTATGTATAGAATGCCTAGGCATTCTATACAATGCCGGACGTTTTTAGGCAAAGTATGAAAAAGGAGTTTTATTACATACTTTGTCTAGGCATTGTATAGAATGCCTAATTCTATTTAGGCAAAGTATGAAAAAAGGTCGTGATTAAGATATTATATCAATGACTTACGTTCCTAAAAGTACAAATGTTAATCTGACAAAATAATGAGACTGCTATTAAAAATATATATTGCTAAATTGGGATTTTGCAAATACTTGTATTCATATTCTTTCAGAAGTTCCAAGTCGATAGAAACCATTCTATTTCCCACTCATTACAAGTGTCAATATATTGGCATTCGGAAAAGAAAAAAAAAAGTTTTTACTACAATACTTTTTTTAAAATAAAGGTGGATGTACAAGTTCAATATCATAACGTGTAACATTTTTGCATTTGGTTGAAAGTTCTTTCAGAATTCTATCACATCCCCAGAATTCGGAATTTAATTTTGCCCTTAGCAAATTAAATTCCTAGAAAAAGTTCACATCGTCAGAGCTCAGGTACCTCCCTCTGGGAAGTAAACTGGGTGTCAAAATTAATTGGGCGTCAATTGGTATCACCTACTTGGTGCCGCACTAAAAGAAGATAGCAGCCCCTGGGGAATGTACTAGGTCTGAAAATGGTAAAAATAATGGTAAAATGTAGCCTCATTAGGGAAAAAAAGAATCCGTGACGTAATACTGTATAGCAGTTCTTTCCAATATTTTTATTTTCCGGACTGGTCAACGTTTGATAATTTTACGGTGGGCCGCTGAGGGTGTGACGTTGATTATTCATATTTTAAATTGTTTTGATTTTATAATATGCAGTAGAACGTCATTTTTTCGAATCAATTGGGACCGGACTCCGTTCGTGTACGGGGCTGTTCGGATAACAGAAAACCGAAAGCGATCCATGCAGTATATGAAACCGGACACTATTCGAATATTGAAGATCATCACATGCGGGAAACGTGCTTGAAGAAAAAGCAAAATAGGTGCAAAAGGTCACTTGAGTGAGTGAATATTAAGGTCACACTGTTCAGCTACACGAGGGCTTTTGGCGACGGACCTCGCCATTTTGAACCATGGTCGAGGACGACACCTGAGCTGTCACCCTTTATCCTAACTACCACACCAAAGAGAGTACTTTTGAGCTCTCGACAGATTTAACGTGCATCACTTCCCTACACGGTGGGTCTTCAGTGGTACTGGGGTCGAACTCATGACACGCCAGCCACGAGTCCGATACCTTTACCAGTTAGCTACCTGCGGACGAGCAAAATATCGCAATTTTACCTTCATTGTGGAAAATAATCACTTATTTTTCGCTGTACTATTGTACACCTTCGTTTTTTCACTGCAAGGTCTCTGACCAGGGGTTGGGGAACACTGTTTTATGGAACTGACGACTTCTTTAACAGGTTAAATGAATTTACTTTTATTTTCCACAAACATCACATCATAGCTATTCAGCAACTAATAGTCCCTGGGTTCCTTCTTAGTAGTCATCTTAGCATTTTGTATATCAGTTATTAACTTCCAGTGAGTAATTTCAGTTAAGAAAAAACCATTTTTTTGGCAGCATCAATTCGAATTCTGGGCAGCTAGCTGTCGAATTGTTGTTTCATGTCTATGGATCATGGGTCGGAAAGCTTTTAGCTGTTGCGTGTCAAACCAATCTACGAATATGATTCAACGAACCACACAGTAGAGCATTTTTAAACAGTTGAAAAATTTGCAAATTTGTTGAGTAGTGCACAGTGCCTCTGAGAATTGTACTGTGTGCCACATGTGGCACGTGGGACATAGGTTGCGGACCCCTACTATAGACCATGACACCTTCTCCAACACTATAGTTTGCTCCTCCATTTTCAGGCAGCACAGGAAAAAATCAATTTTTTGTTGAACAAGTATAAGTAAAATTGAGTATTTTGACATTTCCGAACAAACAGCAATTTACAACGAACAGATTATGGGCCTGCGACACGCATTAAAAGTTTTATGTCTTGCCAAATGACAATATTCAAAACGAATCTGAGATGTATTTCATACCTTGCCGGTTTCTCATTAGGCATTTTATAGAATGCCTAGGCAATGTGTGGAATAAAAATCATTTCATACATTGCCGGCTAGATTTAGGCATTCTATACAATGCCTATTTCATACTTTTCCAGTAACATATATATAAAAAAGAAAGTTTTTTAGAAGCAACAGCCTCTCTTCATCAATTAGATCATCTTTTCATGCTAATTCTTTATAAACAACTTATGACAGCGCAACCAAACATTTTCTGATGGCGAGTTTATCAAGTAGTGTACAGTTATACCTCAAGCGCATTGTATTCTGACGTGAGTAGACAGTTTCAAAACATTTCAATATGAAGGACTATAATACAGCGTATTGACTCAATAATTGACAGAATAACTGAAAACAGGAAACACAATTATTCCCTTGGCACTAAAAGGGAACACATATGAAACAAATATACTGCATAATTAGTTATCTTTATCAGGGCAATTAATGAAAATTTCGTCATCACAGATGAATTATACTCTTCTTGACCTAGAATCAGTGAAAGATAAACCCGCTAGTCGTGATCAGTTTGAGTGTACTGTAAATTGTGCGAAAAATAGTGGTTTGTCCTGAAAAAAAATGGCAAGTATTACAACAGATGATTCTAGAGCTTTCAGTGGAAAAAATGTAGCTATGATTAATTCTTTTAAAAATACTTGATCTGACAAAACACTCTCTAAACTTCCACACAATGCCAACGAGAAGACTTTCAGCCTCGACAGATTTAACATACATTAACTTCTTTACACGGTGAGCCTCCATCGCCTTTAGGACTTAAACTCACAGCTGAGATCTTGGCACAGACTCTGATCTTGGGGAATATTACACCACTCATCAAGCAATGCCCTCCGAAGTTCCGGTAGACAGGTGGGAGGGGGTTGACGGGCTGAAATTCGTCGGCCAAGCATATCCCACACATGCTCTATTGGATTCAAATTCGGTGAGTATGCTGGCCAATCCATACGGGGGTTATATCCTCCGATTGAAGGCATTCGTCTACAACGTTTGCACGGTGAGGACGGGCGTTGTCATCCATAAACAGAAATTCAGCACCCATGGCACCCCGAAACAAACGTACATGTTGTTCCAGAATGACATCCCGATAGATGTGGCCTGTCATCGTTACACTCTGAACACGCAGGTCAGTTCTGGAAGCAAGAATAATTCCTCCCCAAACGAGCCATCCTGCACCACCGTAACGGTGTCGTTTACTGGTGTTCTCTTGGTGGTAACGGGTACCTGGCGCTCTCCATATGAAAGTCCGGCGAGAACTAGACTGCAAACTAAACCTGGACTCGTCGGAAAACATCACACAAGACCACTGTTGCGGTGTCCACAATGCATGCTCTCTACTCCAGGTTAATCGCAGGCGACAGTGAGTTGCGGTAAGGGGAACACATCTGACAGGCCTACGAGCATATAGACCAGGAGGGGGCCAACCTTTTTGGGAAGCGTGCCACAATCTGATTAAAAAGAGTTACGCGTGCCACTTCCAACTTCTCTACCAAACTAAAAAATATACAAAAGTGAAAAAATGTTACTTATAGGCTTATTATGGGTTATTTACACCAAAAACATATTTTTAAATGCAAGTTTTATATAGTGAAATGTAAAAATAAAAAAAAAAATCGTATAACAAATGAAACAAAAGTATAAACTTATATATTATATTGATGATAAATTTTTAAGTCTGATAGATAAAAGGAACAAACAAGGCCGGACGTGTAATGCGCAATTTTGTTGGCAGCACCTATTCCTACTTTTTACAGCCTTGGAATTCAAATCCTCTGTTTTGGGGTTGTTATATTTGGCTCTCTATGAATTATTGGCTACTTTCAACATAATTAGAAAAAAAATGCAATGTATTGTATTTTTGGATATGCTGTGTTGAGTGTGTGTTTCAGTATGTGTGCATCTAATAACTTATTATAAATATTGTGCGTTTATTGTTTATAACTTTACTACTGAACAATTTCAATGTTTTTTCAATTTTTGTTTGAATTTTAAGATATAAATATGTTTTCATTGTTTATTTGTTGTATACAAGTTCATTAGAAATATGGTATGTTTATAAAATAAGAATTAAGATTAAATTTTTAAAAATATTAAGTGAAACTGGAAAAACAAATGTAGAACTGTAACTATATTGTAGACTTAAAATAGAAGAGTAAAATATTTTAGTTTATTGATATATTTTTGATTATTTGTAATTTTTAGTAAATTTTTATTAATCCTTATAACATTTGAATCAGGTTTAGCAAATTTTTTCTAAACAGACACTTGAGGATTATTGTTACAAAATCCTTTTAACTTTTGCAGCTGAAATTAAATCATATTTTCATTTAGAGCAATATTCTTATATATATATATATATATATATATATATATATATATATATATATATATATATATAGTATAATAAAATATGAAAAAAAAATAATAAGACAAAATTATACTACCCACAAAGCTAAATGATAGAAAACAGATTCTAAGAAACATAACTAGAAAAAATATTGATATATATATATATATAATATAGTAATTATATATATATATATTATTCATAAAGAAAGAAAATTGTGTTTTATATTTATCTATATCATATTGACTGTTATAAAATGGTAGGAATTAGATCCATTGCCTTTTAAATACTGTTTAGAATTAAAATTATTTTCAGCTTATGCTAAACAAAAATTGACTTGAATTTCATATAATTTTTCAGTTAAAAAACAGTCCAAAATTATGTTTATATTGTGATTTAGCTAATATATAAAGGGTATAATTTATTTTTCAGTTCTGTTCTTACTTTGCTGAAAATTCATTATAACCATTGTTCACAATAAGATTCATATTTCAGCTATGCTTAAAACGTGTGATTAAACGTAAAATTCTGTAGTATAAAACTGAAATTTTTTTTTAAAAATTATTAAAAAACATAGAATTATAATCATTTCAATTATCAATAGTATTGATGTACTTTTTAAAAAAAAAAAATTTTAAGTAAATTTTATGAAACAGTATTATTATTATTATTTTTTTTTTTTTAGCTATATTGAGTAGAGATCATTTTAAAATAAGTTTTCAGTACTTCAAAATTAATTATTAATGGCAGGAAAATAATGATAAATTTTCAAAATACCTTAATGTATATTTTGCTTGGAACACATATTCCAGTAAAAACAAGGTTTTGAAAAAAAAAATTTTCTTACAGAATTCTTTTTTTAAAAAAATAAGATTTCTAATAATAAGAATATATTATTATTATTACATGACAGTGGCTGTTTTCTTTCATTGAATTATAATTTCTTGAAATAAAAATTTGAATTTGATGTATTGAGATATACAAATTAAATATTTGTTTTAAAAAATGAGATTGATTTTTCCTGAAAATTTACTTCAATGAAGAAAAATGTATAAGTTTTCTTCCTCCTTTTTTTTTTTTTTAATTTAGGGGTTGTTAAAAAGAAGGATTAATACATTTTTTCTTTCTTGTGTTTAATTCCTTTAATAATTTCCTTTGAACTTGATTGTACATTATCCCAAATTTCCCGTTACTGTTCCGAATGTTCAGTGCTTGCTTCAATTTTTCACTACTCGGTTTTAGTCCCAATTTATAGCATATATTTTTTTAATTATCAATGCTACACTGTCCAGAAATGCCTTCACTTAGTCCAATAAGATGTGCCAATTTCAGAGGTAGATGGAAATATAACTGCATATTTTAATAAGAACCTGAAGTTATAATTGTTCAAATGTTTAAAGCTGTCAGAGTTCCCCATTTTTTCTTCCTGGCACTAAGACTGCAACTTAGCCAGTATTTAGCACCATGAACAATTCAGCAGCTTTTGTAACAAAACTGCCCTGACTTAAATAAGATCATAATAGAAAAGATGCTCTGAAAAATATTCATGCTTTTGAGAAATATGAAAGTACTTCAAAATAATTTAGAAGGGTTGCAGATTTATTATTTTTTAAAAAATGAATACTGAATTTTAATTTGTTCTTTATATAAGTATTAAAAACATCATTATTAAAAAATAAAACAAAAATTGTTTATTTGGGTATAAATATTTCTTGACCAACATACTACCTCCACACCACAATAACTAAAAATAATTTATTTGTAAAAAAATCTATATATATATATATATATTACATTTTGAACTTCAAAATCTTTATATTGAAGCAGCTATTCATTTTGAAATGGCATTTTTTGATAGGAAGGAATAATATTTGCTCACTATTCCTTAACTATTTTTTATTTCAATATATATAAAATTTAGTGAGGAAGTATTTGATGTTATAATTTACTGTTGTGTGTGCGTTGAATAATCTTTTTAAAAATTGTTTCATATGTATAAAATTTCTATCAATATATGTATAAAATCTCAATAACTTGACATGCTATTCTTTGTATACTTTTTATGTGGAGGATTTAATCAGATAACATTTCATTCTCC
>BMAO01014487.1:0-59731 GCA_019973975.1 Trichonephila clavata | reverse complement strand
TCCAATGTGATAAATATTTTTTCCCTTTTTCATTTTCTTTATCCTGTTGCGGAGATTGATCTGTTTTCGACACATTATAGAAAAAGCTATTGGTTAATTAAACTTTTGATGACGAAGATTTTCATTGTTCATTCGTGTAAATATGTATTTGTTACAACCTAATTTTATCAAAAAGATAGTTATTTTGAATTGATTATTTGCACCCTATTTTGAACCACAGAAACAACCAATCGATCAAAAATACCCTCCTCTGAAAATTTTTACAAATGGGGAGGTCCGTCGGTAATAGCCCCCCCCCCTCCCTCGTTTTGGTTTAGAGTGCGACTCTCCCACCGAAAAACATACAACTAAAAAAATTGTTTTTTCAAGAAAAGAGTTTGATACCGACCGTATTTTAACAATCGTCCTAGCCTGCATAGAATTTTTTATACTCTCGAAATGAAGAACAAACATTTTTTCGTTTACACATTTATAGTTTTTAATTAGTTTCTTTTTCAAATAAAATATTTTTGTGCGACCCAAGCAACCCGCATTTCAATTCTAATAAGGAAAGAGAGAACAATAATAATAATTTTAAAAAAATGGCAGTTATAGAGACTGCCGATAGAAGTGAAAACTTAGAGCTTTTAGTATTAAAATTTGAAATTTCATTATGTTGAATTAAAATTATCAACATGAATCTGGTTTTCACATCTATTGACACTCCTAGAAACAACTAAATGCACACATGTATATGGTTTTTTATTATTCAAAATATTACGGGGACTGTACAAGATCATGACAAAATATAAATACAATTCAATTGAAATAACAATTAATATACAATCATATTATTTATGGATAGAATTTGTATTTACTTAAATTTCAATGTACTTGATTTTTAACATTATTTTAATTGTTTGCATCATTGTCATCATTAATTTCAACATTTTACTTAGACTTTTGTACTTTCAATTATTTAATTTTGTTCAAAAAAAGATACAATAGGCTTATGGTAACTAAAATAAGAAAAGGAAAATGTTTGATTCAAATTTATCTAAGTGTCGCATAAAAACCGCATCGATCGTCGTTTTATATTTTGTAGTACTGAGTTTTCGATCATTGGACATATTTAAATTAAGTGTTTCATTTAAAAATTCAATTAGTGGTAGCAAAGTTAATAGTGGCTTTGTTAAATCCACTTTGTCATCAAAAAGTAAATTTCTCTTGTTTTTCACGGGTGGACAATTGTTCCGACAAGAGAGCCACACTGTGGAATCGGTTGATTCCTGATGGCCACACTTTTTAAAATGATGGTTGTATTCATTAGTTAAATTTGCATCACAAATTAGGTACAAATTATACAGTAAAACAATTAATTTTAGTTAAACGCTATAACGCATTCTTTTGTTCCCGGTATGGAATATAATGTCAGGAGCAAGTTCGGCGTCAAAAGAAAATGCAGTCTGCTTTAAATTTTTACCTAAGTAATGAAATTAAACCTGTAGGATGCATTGAAGAAGACCATGTAAAGTGCCTTAACATTCTAAAAAAAGGTTAAAATATACAAACATAATATTTGCTCATTTTTTGAAGTGAAAACTTCTTTAGCGGCGTTGGGCACTTTTTGGTATGGGAAAATCTTATGGGTTCGCGTCACCGACATGCTCTGACTGGCGCATGCGCAGTGTGCTGTTCGCAGAAACTTTTTGGATGGGTGAAATCTTGTGCGTTCGCGTCACCGACATGCTTATAGCAGAACACTGGTGTCCAAAAATTAAGCATAAATCGTAAAATGTGAAAAACATGTGTGACGGGGCTATCCGCGAGAATTCATCACTAATCCTCTTGGGAAACTTTGGGGCCAGCATTTTTTTATTTCACAGCCTCATCGGGAAAAACACGAGATAGTTATATGCTAATTAGTTCAACTATATAAAGTCTAGATTTCGTAAATGAGTTGCCAAGCTGCATGTAAGTATCGACGGAAAATTACTTAATAAGCTTAGCGCACATTTGATAGTGATATATTATTAAAGTTAAGTATTAAATTAATCATTGAAAGAAATAGATTCAGTACCGACCTGAGGTTAGCAAGAGTTCGTCTCCTTGTCCTTTTCTGATAGCTGAGATTACTTAGACGGGAAATTATATTTAAGGATTAGAATTGAGTATTAGGATTAATTGAGGTATTAGGGAATCACTAATAGGTTTCCACTTATAATTAAACTTGTGATTGTTTATGTGTTGTCAGTCCTGAATAAATAATTGTTACTATGGCTTTTGTTGGTGATGATATGTTTCCTCCCACACTTAGAGACGCGTCGGGCAGTGTGAGCTCGGTCCAAAATAGGACTGAATCATGACACATGGAGTAAATATTCGTAAAATTATTCCAAATTTCTTGCGGATATTAATTGGGTGAAGAAGAAACGTTGGGGAAAACTTTTCAGTCGACTACGTCCTGCGCGAAACACCGGCGCCTGTCGGAGCGCGGAGAAACCGATTCACGCAGCATAGGCTGATCAGACAAGTTTCGTGCAACTGCTGTGCGAAGAAACGTTGTAAACCACCAAAAAAGGTGAATGATGGCACAAAGACGCCAACCCTTTTTTTTTTTTTTTATGGATTAGGTTTTTGGTTGGTTTTGTGGTTACTTTTTTTTTTAAACAAGAAAAAATTCGTCTGTCATTTACTTTTGTTACAAAGGCATTTGCTGAGTGTCCATGATGTAACAATAGTTTTGTATCCGTACACGTCGTGAACGCAATTTTATCTCATTACATAATTTGGTCCTATTTCGCAACCTTCCGACATTTTTTTAGTCTTTGCCGTACCTTTGATTATCTGAGCTGAACAAAGTCGCATTGTTTTTTTATTAGTCTCACTAAAGAAGCTGTTGTTTTTATTAACAAAAATTGATAAGTTGATATTCGCGAGTTTGAGAGTTAGTGAATTGTGAGTAGATTAAAGTGAAATGAAGTGGCAGTGAAGTGTAGACGTAAACAAAAAGTAAAGAGGCCTGAAAGTGATAAGTTAAGCTAACGAAGAAGCGTTAAAGTCTGATTGCAATTGCTTGGAAGACTGCCTAAAATCAGGTATTGTCACTTGGTCTTAAGAGCGGTATAATAGTAGTGAGGACATTAAATATTTAAGCTCTATGAAATATTAAAGGAGAGAGAGAGAGAGAGAGAAAGCCTGCATTATTGAACATATTCTCCCTAAACGCGCGAATCTCGTCTCTCTCCCGTTCTATACTGATTCGGATTATCTTGTTTAAAGTGTTGATTGTGTTTGAGTTGATTATAGTGATAAATAAATAATTGGAATTCATGATGTCGTATGATCATTTGGTTCCTTCCACACCTTTAGCTGGGCCACACAGGGTTTGGAATATATGGGTTTTCACAGTGCCAGCCTAGAGCATCTAGGCTTCTACTTCAGTTCTGAGGTGTTCCTATGAAAGGGAGTAAACAAGGTGAAAAAAAAGAGATGTAACGTCTGAGCTAAAAAGAATAGCATCAGCGTCAGGAGGAGGAGGAGGGTCACACAGGGTAGAAGGGATGTAAATTCATTATACCTTGATATCTTTAATTTTCTTGATCGGATTTCTTCCAATCATCGTGTCCTTTTCAGTGGTCCCATCCACGTGGGGATTCATGGTAATGAGAGAGCCGATTTCTTAGCGAATGAGGAGGGGGTGAGTCCTCCCTTCATCCTCCTGGAAGAACTCCTCTCAGTCTTCTTGGGTGCTTGGTTCATTCAAGCTTATGTCTAGAAAATAGTAGAGCGCGCTTTGTGAGCGGCCGCTCTCATTTTTTGTCAGGGTCAGAGGGCCACTGGTGTTATTCCGAGTGGGTTTCTCCCTTCAACATCGTGACTTGTTTGTATTTTAAAAAGGTCCTCTGGACCTCTTCTGTTCTTGGATTCATGGAGATGTCTAGCATTGCGAGACAATCTGGAATTATAAACAACACATTGGTCTAGTGGTCCCCAATCCCCGGTCTGTGGATCAAATGGTACTGGCCGTTCAAGGAACATAAATTATTTCCATTTTATTTACGGTGGTGTATTTCTCTCGATTTGTGCGGTTTTCTATGAAAATCCGATTAAATTCCACGTTAAATCAATTTATATTTATTTTTTGGTGTTATTATATTTTATTCTGAAGGCATATTTTCATTTAATTAAAATTATTAAATCAAAACAATATAAAATATAAGCCCACTGAAAGGGGTTCAGTGGGCCACGGTAAAATTACCAAAAGTTGGACGGTCCGTGTCAATAAAGAGATTGGTTAGCACTGCTTTAGACTATGGATGTTTTACGTTAGTTATCAAGAAATATTGGCGTAATTTTGTTAAATCCCTGTGCTCCCCTAATTTTTAAGCAGTGCCCCTTACCGCTTTTCAAATGCCTCTTTTGTAATGAACTTAAGTTTCAAATATATATTATATAAGGGATAATATATAACCTACATTGCTCTATATTCCTTATAATAAAAAAGCAATAAATTTGTTTTGTAATTCGTAATGAAAGTAAACTTTATTCAATTATTGAAGTTATGTTTTTTCTGTCGATTGATAATTATGATTTATGCGTCATCAGGAATTCAAGAAAGAACTTAAAATATCAAGAATTTTATTTTATAGCAAGGCTGCAATTGATAACTGCTTCTGTTTCATTCGCCTTTCTTGGCGAATTTTTGGATCAAGTGAATTTTCCATCTAAAATTTTGCGTATGACAGCGGACTTGGCAAAAATTATTTACAGAAGTCGTCAATATATAACAACCAGTGGGGGGGGGGGGGTGTCAAAAATAAATTCTACCTTTTTCTCATTTGAAATATGTTGCTTGAAATGTTATTAAAATTTGAGTTGATTTTATTGTAAGAAATTGATTTTTATAATATAGCATATATATATATATATATATATATAATATATATATAAATTGTATAATTATTACTCAGAAAGAAAAATCGAAAAATAAATTCTACTTTTTCTCATTTGAAATATGTTGCTTGAAATGTTATTAAAATTTGAGTTGATTTATTGTAAGAAATTGATTTTTATAATATAGCATATATATATATATATATATATATATATATATATTGTATAATTATTACTCAGAAAAGAAAAACCGAAAAACAAAAATGCTACTTTTTTTTTCGTATCAGTATTAAATTTTCATACTCATTATAAACTCCTTTTTTCAAAAAAAAATCATATTGCATTTTATAATAAATTACTTTTTTCCTTTTTTGCTGTGAGAAGATAATGTCATTTCCTCCACTTTAGAATCTATTGAGAAAATTTGCGTTTAAAATTCTCCGAGGCAGGAAATGAGTCCTCTTGTGTTGAAAAGTGGAAGGATGGGACACAGGACTTATTTTTATTTATCTTTTCTTGTATCTTCTGATTACAAAATGTTGAAAACTGCGGAGTTCGCCAAACCTTACTGTGAAGAAACTATTGGTGTTATATATTGAAGCTGTGAAACATAAACAGTTTTTCTCTGAGATATGAAAGGCGCTTCTCTCATATATCCCTGGAAAAGAAACTTCTTACACACGTCGTACCTCCCCTCAACAAGACAACACTCACAGTATTCTTTTCCCAGGTAAGTCAATCCGTTCCAAATTTAGCAACATTTCCTTCCCACTCATCCCGTAATTTCATCATTCCCTCCTGTTTCTCTCTGATGCTGTCGTGCGAACAAGAAAAGAAATATCTCATACAGACGACTTCTCATCTCACTCCAGAAGGGAAAGTACCCTGACACTCCCCTCTTTTTTCTAAGAACAAGGGGGGGGGGTCCTCTCTGGTGTGTCTTTCGTGCTTCCGAAATCACAAAAATAGTTTCGTGTTCAGGGAGAATGTTTGCGGATTCCAAGATTAGATTCCGATCTTCCCTGTCGGTGAAATAGAGGGAAAAGAAAAGGGAAATTTTTTTGGGAAGGTGCACGTGCATGGTAGGTTCCTTTTAAGTCCATTTATGGACAGGTCTTTTTTTTTGAGGCTTCTAAGTAGGCCACGACGGGGCTTCCTAATAGCCACGAGAGAAACGATTAGCATATAATTGTAGGTTCGGTTTTTAGTCTGCTGAGGATGTTATTGCTTGCTCTATTTAAGGCTCCCGGTGACACGCCACCACGAAAACCCGAGTGTAATGTTAATCCTATGGAGTTTCTTATAATTCAATTTACGTCTAAGGTATTGCTTTTAACTGTATGAAACAAAATGCATCCTAAAGATTAAAAAAAAAATTATGTTTCTCTTGATTTCGATTTTTAAAAAAAAATTTCTAAATATTTTTAAATATTTATTAAAAGCTTGAAAATTTACATTTAGTGCGTTGAAACGATCATAAAAATATTTTCAATTATCGGATAAAAAAAGTTTTTCAGCGGAAATCCATTATTTTTTATGCTCTTTCAAACGCATATACTTTAAAATTTTTAAACTAATTTATTTGCGAGTAATTAAATAAGTCAGCATTGCATATTTGGAATGAGGGGAAAGTAAACTTGTAACTCCGCTTTCTTGCGGAAGGATACATGAAATTTTCCCTGCGTTCCCTTGGTGAAAGGGGGTAATTTATGACTCTTCGGTGGATTGTGTAACAGAGATGTCCCCCCCCCCTCAAAATGGGTCTTGTTTTCCAAGAATCTATAGGCATTCAAGATACTATTTACAATTACATCATTCTTAGGAAAGTTTGAGTCTGTGCTTGAAAATAACTACAAATACGTTTTGTACAAAAAGCTTTCCTCTGTTTTTTATTCCACCTTTCATAAAATTATTTATATATACTAAATAAGTTATATTTTATTAATAATTAAAATGAACAATTAATATTTATTAAATGCATTTGAATCGTCAGGATAAAGTGAATCAGATTTCGCATTCTTTTCTTACATATCTCCAAAATTGAAATTCCTGTGTTTTTTTCCAAGTTAAAGTTATTTGAATATCAGCTGTTTTAAAACTTATTTTGCACAGTTTATTTCAGTTATTAAATAAAATGGATCATCGTCGCAGCTTCAAAAAAAGATTATTTCTTTCGGCTAAACGAAAAAAGAATATAGGACAGAATTTCAGGAATTGGAAGGAAAAGTGTGTATTTCTTTTTTTCTAAATTCTTGTTCCGCTGTTCATTTCAAATATTGTGAGAGTTTCCACATACTAAATGGATTTATTGATCATCGCATTTTAAATAAGATTCAAATATTCCGAAGATGAAATACCATTGATTTAAAATAAATCAGAAAGTTTTCCATAATTTTAAGAATATTTTTAGTAACATTAATAGTTTCTTCTTAAAAGATATAAATTTCAATTAATTTATTTACTATTGCTACTGCTGTTTTTATTCCGTTTTTATTTCCTTCACTGAAAATTCAACTTAGAAATAACATTGCAGAAATTTTTTTTTTTTAAATTTCTGTCTGGAAAGCAGTATCTACATTTTGCATTTTCATTTATACATGTGTTTCATATATTATTCAAGATAACTCATCACTGTTTTTTTTTTTTCCTAATGAATTCTAAGTTAATGCGCTATGAAGAATGCACTGCAAGTACAAATACAGGCAAATAGTTCCACAATTTTAAAGTTCAAGCCCAGCACCACTAAAGACCCACCGTGTAGGGGCGCGATGCACGTTAAATCTGTCGAGAGCTCAAACGTCCTTCCTTTGGTGTGGTTTGGTAGTTAGGAGATGAGGTGCTATCTCAGGTGTCATCCCCGTCACTTGACTATGGTTCAAAATTACGAGGTCCGTTACCAAAAGCTCTCGTGTAGCTGAACAGTGTGACGTTAATATTCACTCACTCACTCCACAATTTGAATGTTTGACATCTGAGGAATTAGAGATTTTCCCCAAAAATCCCGGGAAATTCTGATTGGAATGGGGTTGTACGAAAACACTTTCTAGTTCTAGGGGTTCTACGAAAACACTTTCTAGTTCTAGGGGTTCCACAAAAACACTTTCAAGTTCAAAGGGTTCCTTGAGTTGAAAAAGTTTGAAGACCACTGCTCTAGAGCCATATATGTTATTTGCGACAGACTTCGTAATTCTAAGCCAAGGGTGGCCAACCCGCGGCCTTGAATAATTTTGCGGCCCTCGAGATTCAGTAAAATATTTTTGTTTTTAATGTAGTGTTTTGTAACAAATATACTTCATAACTGTTTCTATTTTATTACCTTTCTTTTATTTTAATACATTCTTAGAAGTGTGCGGGTATTGCAGCGCAGCATCACCCACGATTCCTGTAACTCCATCGCGCTGCCTATTGCTAGAATTAGACATTTGATCCTTGCATTATTATTATAAATTATCTATGCTTGTATAGATGAAAAATAATGAAATCAATAATAATTCATTCCGTTTTAAATTTTCATTCCAATAAATGTTTGTGATGGGTCTAAATATAATATAAAGATATATAATTTTTGTTTGCAGCCCGCAGGATTATAATGTTTTTCCGAAGTGGCCCGCAAGGTCATTTGAGTTGGCCATCTCTCTTCTAAGCCAAGATCGGATAGCCAGAATGACACTTGAGTTTACAGTTTCTTTGTATTCTTCATGACCTTTTTTGAACTTGGGAATCTCGCGTCTTTAGTCATTATGGTATATAATCCTCCACGGTTTTAAAAGCTGATTTAAATTATTTTTATTTTTTTTTAAAAAATATATTGCTGGTTTCTGTTTGTGATATTAAAAATATAACATTAGTGTGATAAATAAGAAAAATATTTAGTATTATTAGTGAAAAAAGTTAATTGAAATTAAAATCTGGAATACAATAACTTTAAAACGATTTGTGATTTACCGAGACGAATAAATCCATAGCAGAATGTATGCGAGATTTTCGACAAAAGAAACGTGAGAAAAAAAATTAAAAACTGAAGGAGTACAGCCGAAAAGAATTCCACAAAATTCAACTCCACACAGCAGGTATTTTTTTTTTTTTTTTTTTTGCAACGAACACAAATTTCTCAGAAACAAACGGCCGAACCAATTACTGCTTTACCAAATCTGTTTGTCAGTCAGGTAACTTTACGATTGTCCGCTCATAGCTTTTTTGAATGATGAGCTCAAGCTCGAAATGAACACAAACCGAAATATATCGACAGCTAACAGTGGTACTGTTATTGACGTTGTTTTTCAAAGGTTATTAAATACTTTAAAATCTAAAGTATATGTGTCAGATTTTAGTCATCATAAGTCTATTGTGTGTGTGTCTTCCCCAAATTGAACAAGAATATTTATTTTTGCTAAAAAATTACATGACTCTTTGTGTTAATTAAATAAAATTTTTATTAAAGATAAAATTATTTGATAGAAAATTATTTCCAATCATACCCGATTAATTTTTTCCAGGATTTATCTTACTATTGCGTATTTACCAGGATAACATGTCATGTTACACATCATATGCGACTACTGTAAGACTCGTTCCTTTTTTTTTGTAACTGTATTTATATTAGAAATTCCAAAACTAAAACTGTTCTTCCAAAAAATTGTGTGGGTCCCAAAACCAATACTCAATATACTTTATCAGTGGCGTAGCTAGGTATTGTAACGTCTTGACACCACATTTAAAATGTACGCTAAGCTAATTATTAAAGAATCTCTCGTTGTATTCTATCAGCCGTCTTTCCGGAGTCTCTTTGCTCCTTCCTTCGTCAGCAGGCCTCTCTCCTGGGTATCTCTCGTGGGAGTCTGGTGGAGTCTCTTCCTTCGTCCGCAGGGTTCAATTCCGGGAATCTCTCGTGGGAGTCTATCACGAGTCTCTCCTCCGTCAGCAGGCTTCTCTCTTGGGTATCTCTCGTCGGAGTCTCCAGCAGTTCCTCAGGAGTCCGTCCGGAGTCTCTTCCTCCGTCAGCAGGCTTCTCTCTTCTGTCTCTCTCGTAGCAGTCTCCCCGGGAGTCTTCTCTCTCTTTCTGAAGTCCACTCTTTTAAACACTAGGGGCGGGTTCACTCCACGCCCCTCATCAATCCCCATTGGCCGACCTCAGGGTTTTGCACCCGGCACCAACGGTCTTGCACGACATCCATTCGTGCAGAGATGACAAAAGTCCGGTCCCTCTCAAAGGTTCCCGGCGACAAGGGCCCGGCTGACATCTGGCACTTCAAACACCTCGCCGCCGCCTGCAGAGGCGCCAGCATTCAAGACGTACAATCACTGCCCATGAATGGAAATAATGCAGCGATGCCTAGTCCATAGTGTCCCCCAGACACACCGACGCTGACGGTCCAGCTGTCTGATACAACACAATGCAGCTAAAAACAAGTTTTCTCCAGCTGTGGAAATGTTTATGAATAGAGGCGCTTTCTCCATTGTGACGACGTCACAACTCCTTCCCCCTGAAAACGTCCATTTCACTGGACTGCTCGGGTCCAATGTTGGATCTGTTCTTATGACTGACTCAAAGAAAGAATCTTAACAATGAGATCAACTAGGACAGCAATCCAATAATAAAAAAAAACACTCAAAAATATGATAATAAGTAAATACAAAATTCCATAACATTTTACACACTTTACAATAAAAACCTAAATTTCAAATCTTGGATTCTTTTCTTTATGTTACATCTTATCTTAAAAAATTTGAGTTTTAAGTGAATAAGTTAAATGCTAACATTTTACTAATATTACTATACGTTAAATCACACGTAACTACTGTACTAGACATCTATGTGCTTACACTTGGCTGAGAGACACAAAAGATTTTCAGTATCACATAAATTTTTGTTTCCACCATATACACACAATACATTAATATAGACACAAAAATACAATAAAAAGGTAAAATTAATTAATAGGAAATTTTTAAATGACTGCTTATTCCAGTCTGTTTAATCCAATGACATTTCCATGTAACTTTCTTTAATTAAAGTAAAAGATTTTTAAAATTTCATACAAAAAATAACTGTAAATACAAATATTTGGAATTATTTGGGCTAAACAACATTAATTTAAAGATAAATTTCCATCTTAGCACTTTGCACATTTTCTCACAATATTTATAACAAGTTATTCCACAATTCATTATCTTTCCTACTACAACGTTGGGTAAAGTGGTAATTATGGCACTATCATTAAAAATTACAATTAACCTCGTACTTCCTCAGCTCACGAAATGAACTCACTACATCTCTATTATGTACACGTAAGAAACTTTCCCACTGCTCTAATTTACCTTTGGTCGGTATGAATTCCGATCTCACACTCCTCAACCCTTTTAATACTAAGTCTATTTGCTTTAGACGATTTTTCCAAATTTGCGCCAAGATGTCTATATTAACCAATCGACGTAAAGCAAACTGCGGTAACCGTTCCAAAACCTGAGTAGTTAATTTACATCCATAAGAAGATGCGCATATGATCTTAAAACTCCTTTTTCTAATGTAAATGCCAAATGGCATTACGTATGCGGCATACTTCTGATATCTCAGCATGAGTGAACGACGAAAGTACCACTTCCACAAATCCAGTACCATGACCCACGAGGCCGTGCTTTTCTTCTCTACAAAACCTTCTCTTTTTAACAAAAGATGAATCTTGGCTCGCGTCACCTGGTTCGAACGCCTATACTTAGTACACGTGTACGAGTATCGATTCACTTCTCTAAACTTAACAGCGGACAATGTACGATTAAACTGCCCCATCTCGATTACACTCACATACCTAGGATACCCAAACTCCTCTCCCAGAGTATTAATCAATCTCAGGTATATCCAAAAAGTTTTAATTTTAAATGATTTTCCTCTACTTAACTGATTATCCCTCTGGATTAAAGAAATCGTCCCGGGATCTGGAGGAAACCTTTCTTTATTTCTATCAACGACCATTCGTAAATAGTTAATTCTATCCGGCGGTAATTTAAAGTGCAGTTGACTTTCCCTTAAAACACCCCGAAAGTCAAAATCCATAAATAGCTTTACCGGATAGGGGAATTCGGTTTCTTTCCCTATTCCCTCCGAGCTATTTTCTGTAACAAAATTTACAAATTCCGGCCTCCTACGATACAGTTTTACTAAATTTACACGATAAATTGCACTACGATCCCTTTTTGTGGGTAAATCTATCTCGTAATTAAATTCTGAACTTGTCATTTTACCAGCCCCTAACCAATTCTTATCAATACCCTTTGAATTGGAGGGAATCAAACGCATTGTTGATTTATCTCCGACATCTTTCCTAACAACGGCGCACGCATAAATTTCTTTCCCTTTCCTCTGTTCCGCTTTTATACTAGCCATTGTAGGGTTTTGAAAACTTTTATGACCTACTGTTAGGCCCACTCCCCTTTCAACTGAGAGTTGACTAGCCTCCTTTTCATCATTCTTAATTTTACAACTCAATGTTGCAGGGATAGTAAAACCCGTATCTACTATCAATCCTCGAGAACTTACTCCTATGTCCTCATGATTTATTACTGGCTGTGCAACCGTCATCACAGCTGTAACACTCTCCTTAACTACCCTTGACCCTACCTTCCATTCACATTCAGGAATTCCAAAATTATAGACTTCTTTCCCTTTCTCAAGCCTAGACAGTTTATCCTTCTCTTTTCCTACCCTTCTCACTTCGGACAAGGGATTAACACACGTGCGTTTCACCGGGGGGTCACAAATTTCAATTCTAACTTCAGAAGGCATGGCGGTTTTTTCACTTCTATCACCATCCGGATTACTCACCGGCCTACACTTTTTAATCGGTTCACTAACTTCCATGGACCGATTTCCTGACAAATAACTCTCCTGTGCGCAATTCGCGACTTTATCTTCTACTTTTAGATGAGATGCCCGTTTTTGTAACTTATCGCGGCGTACCGCTCTCAATCGTTCTAATTCTTGTTCCCTCATTAGTTTACGCTCTTCAAACCCCTTTAATTTTTCAAGTTCCCGTTCCTTATTTTCACGTTCACGTTTTTCTTCCAAAACACCCTCCAACAAACATTCAACTAATTCTTCATTATAGTATTCACTCTGACAAATTCTATTCTTAATTTCTATCTTAAGTAAAGTATTATCGGCTTCGACTCCCAATTCTTTCGCCATTTCTACCAATACTTCTTTTCTTTGCCTTAATAAGTACGCCATGATGCACTAATACACACAAACCCCAAAACTAAGCTTAATTGTCCCAAAAATTATACAAAACTCAACGCACACTAGAAATACACTATACCTAGACTTAACTATAGTTCACAAAAATCCTAAAAACAAAGCAGTACTCTCCACAGTAACTGAAACAATGAAACAAGTATAACTACTGTATACTTAACTATATTTCACAAATGTGCGCAAATCTTAAAAACAATACAGTACACTGCACAGTAACTGTACCAACGAAACAAGTATAACTACTGTATACTTAACTATATTTCACAAAAACGCACAAATCTTAAAAGCAATACAGTACTCTACACAGTAACTGTACCCCCGAAACAAGTATAACTACTATATACTTAACTATGTTTCACAAATGTGCGCAAATCTTAAAAACAATACAGTACTCTGCACAGTAACTGTACCAACGAAACAAGTATAACTACTGTATACTTAACTATATTTCACAAAAACGCACAAATCTTAAAAACAATACAGTACTCTGCACAGTAACTGTATCAACAAAACAAGTATAACTACTATATACTTAACTATATTTCACAAATGTGCGCAAATCTTAAAAATAATACAGTACTCTACACAGTAACTGTACCAATGAAACAAGTATAACTACTATATACTTAACTACATTTCACAAACAACAATATTAATAAATCGCACATTTATACATAATACAAAACTTTAAAAATCTTTCTAGTCTCTCTTTCTAGTGTTTGCTAACTTTACCTAGTACGTAAATTCTTTACTACCAAAATTTTACATACATTAATCATAACAATAATCATAATCAATTGCTGCCCCGAGTATAATCTCAAAGAAAGACTCACCTTTCTGTTTGGAATCACTGCCAAAGTCTATGGCACACCTGGACGGGAATTCACAGCACACCTGGTCGGGAATCACACACTTCGATTGCACACCGCTCGTTTCTTTTGTTGATTCCAGACAAATTCACATACAGGAACTCCGGGAACTTCTATCAACAGGAACACACTTTAATGATAGGAATAGACGCACCACAGGAACTCAGAAGAAATTTGCGTTGTCTAAGTTCTTTTATTTTTCTCGCCCACACGGCTGGCATTTTCTCTTTGTTATTTCTTTTTTTCTCAAAAATTATTTTAAATAAAAAAAAAGGATTCGGGCATTTAATTAATTTGCCAAATGCCAATCCCAGCTCGCTGCCACCAATTTAATTAGCTGTAACGTCTTGACTTCCTTCAAAATCAGCCGACGGAAATCAGGGTCTGTTTTCGGCTTTCCTCCGCTTGTTTCTTTCGTTGATTCACCCAACACGATTCACATACAGTAAAATGGACAGCAGGCTCTCCGGGAATTTTCCAGCAACAGGAACACACTTTAACTTTTTAGTATCCAAAGGTCTTGGTGCAAAAAAAAGAGAGAATATTGGTGGAGTTTTATTAATTAAAAATATATTAGAGTATTTTATATATATATATATATATATATATATATATATATACAAAGCTGGTTCACATCAGCCCTGTGTCAAGCTCTGCAGAACATAGGAAAGCAAAGCTACAAACTACTTACATGTATGCATATGAGTTTTCTTGTGAATTTAGTGATTGCCCAGGTTCGATTTGACATGTGATAGACAGGAAATGATAAAAGGAATATGCACAAACAAGAAAATACAATACAAAATTATTATAATTATTTAAAATAAAACACACGAAAAAACAGAGGAGGGGGGTCAAAATTACACCAGTCTGTTGCAGATACCAGATTGTGAAACATTGAAAATAGCTTATTATGAATCATATTGTTATAAAAAATAAAATGACCAAGGAGAAATAGCTTCCTGTGTAGTTTTTTTAGATGTATGGTAAGACATTTCATGGAACTTGATGTTTATTTTCAAGTAAAGATTAGAAAAATAAAAAAATTGAAAAATAATATAAACTTTTTAATAAGTAAAATTCGCAACACTATACACAAACAAAGGAAAGAATTTAGGGGAATTCCTTACAAGTTTGAAATTACTTTCAACGGAGTTGCCATGATTACAGCTATGTAACAATCTTTTATATTTATACCTCAATTATGGGAGAAATTATCCCAAGCTCCACTTGCTTGGTGGTCAAGGCGTGAGGGTCCCCTGAGCTCAAGGGCCCCTGTGCACGGCACTACCTAGCCCATTGGTAGTTACGCCACTGTACTTTATTAAATTTATATAAGATTTTTTTTTTGTTACATGTCTTAAACCGTTTTTAAATAAAATTATTGAACTGAATCGGAAATAAAGAACTGACCTGAAATATTTCAGGAAAGAGAATAATTTAAATCACATTACACTATTCATTCCATTAATTTTATAAATTTCTCTTGTCATTAAACTGTTTAAAAAAGGATTTTGATGCAATTTAGTATTGAAGAATATCACAGAAAATTGTTTTGAATGTATAGAAATATATATATATATATAAAGGTTTCTGCCTTAACTAATACTTATGTTTTTATAAAATTCAAATGAAAAACTGATGTTCCTCAAAACAGAAATGAAACAGCGGAAAAAAAGCAGTTTCTTTGTACAACTAGAATGTGGGGCACAGTTTTCATGTAATTGAAAACTGCCATGGGGTGGGCAGTAAAAGAGGGGTCAGTTGTCATATAAATAGTCTTCATTTGGTTGTAAACTGGACCCTCCAAGAACAAAAATAGAAGGCGAAAGAGAGGGGGGGGGGTTCCTGTCTCGAGTTCCCTTTGCACTTAGAATCCCTCTCTCAACTGTTGTAAAAGAGGCTTGTATGATTCTGTGACGTCATTTTCTTTCATCATGACATCTGTCAGAACATAATCATCAGAAAATGGGATCAAGTAAATGCAAATTTGGAAAAATAATAGCTTGAAAAAAATGTTTATTTCAAAGTCAAGAAAATATTGAAAATTAAGAAAGAAAGGCATATAATTTATCTTTTATGAAGGAACTATTTACCTCCGATCATTAAGACCAGTACTCATGAGTACTTGGCCTTTCTTTTAGGAACGCCCATTCCCCCCTCCCAGAAGAGGGCGCTTTCATCCTTTTAGAGTTGGAATTTCTGTCTACGGGACCCTTAAGCCCTACATAGAAACCAGTCGGCAAAAGTTTCCAATAGTAACTTAAGTTTGTATGCGCCTTTTTAAACTTTTAATAATATTTCTCTTTCAGAATGTGGCGTTTTTCTCTCCTGATATTTTAATTGTAAAAGACGAAATGTGGATTATCTATTTAACCCAAAATGAGTGGAAAGTATTTTTTTGCAAAACAAATAAATAAGAAATGGATTGGATGTCTTTAAAAACGAGTTGTACATTGAATTGTGTTGCTCACTGTGTGATCATTGCACACACAAAAAAAAGAGTCAGCATTGGTACATTAAAAAAGGAAACTTGCAAATTTTTTTAAACTTCGCCGAATACAGCGTGATTTGATAATTCTTGCTGTATCCGATGTTATGGTTACTAAAGGTGTTTAACATTGAAAATGTAGCGCCAAGGATGAGACTCGGAAAATAGATACAACAAGTGTTTGCTTTGAGGTGAAACACAGAGCGAGAGCAACTTCAGCTCGGTTCAGCAACTCGTCTAGGTACTGAGTGGAAGATATGGCGTCCTGAGTGATGGCTCCTCATACCTAACCAACCGTTTGCCATGGTTCGTCTTCTGAAATGTGCTGTAGTAGGGTTTGCAAGAGGCGTCCATTCACATCCCAGAAGTCTTCAATTGGTGAGAGATCAGGAGAAAATGGTGGTCAGGTGGTCAATCTGTATATCTTGCACAGCACGTTAAGTACTGGCCGGGTGTTATCTTGCCGGTTAAATGTATTGGACACACATCCCCCTCCCCCCCAAAAAAAAGAGGAGCGTCGCGTTTGGCATCACATCATTCACGTATTGTTGAGCCACCAGGTGACCAAAAGCAAAGTTGACCTGTTGTCATTTGCGCCTCAAACCATGATACCGCCTTGTCCTACAGGTGCAGTTGTATTGAACCCGTCATCACGTTGGCATACACTGTGATTATTATCCGATAAACAGAAGCATGACTCATTTGAAGAAACTCCAGTCCACATTGCTTTGTACCATTGCAAACGGAATCGTATGTGCTGAGGGGCCAATAGCAATCTCGTTAATGGATGCCACGAATACAGTCCGCTGGCAACCAATCAAGAAGTAATGGTTCTGATCTTCTCAATCCAATCACCCTTTGTTAAATAGTTTGTCTATTGGAACGTTGGTTTCGGCATTTCTGCTTTACATGCGAGAGACAAGAAAATAATTTCCACACCACATCAGGGATATTTCCTGCCTCTCCTTGCATCCTACTCACTGTGAGCATCGCCCGGTGAGCATAATTTTCCTGCCACTCCCTCTCTCTCACGTGATCAGTTGCTCTCCAATAATTTTTTCTCTAGGGTTTCATTCCCGGGTTCCCGAGAAATCATAAGATTTCTGTACTTTTTGTATTCCCGGGAATTATACTTCATTTCCCGGAAATCCCGGGAATCGCACGGGGCTTCAATTATCTATGAGGTAGCTATTTTTGACTTGACTGTAGATTTCAACCCCGTACATCGTTAGCTGACCCTACTGTGGCAATTTGCAATCGTTCACCCCGAACTTTCTGGATGAAGGAATGTTCGTTACCCCAACTATGGGGTAAGAATGTAATATGAGAAAGAAAGATTAACGCTTACGTTGGATTGGGTAAGGAGTATCTGTGGGAGGAGTATTTGTCTAGATCAATTCCTGTCTATCTGTGTATCGAGCTTCGTTGACAAGAAGTATTGGGCTCTTAAAGCAATCGCATTTCGTCGCCAACCAGCACTATCTGGACGGAGTTCCAAGATCTTGATTTATGTGGATAACGTAAGTGCTAATACTTCAAACTATAATATATTTAATATTTTTTTTTAAAAATTTCGGATACTTGTTTTTATTATGAGCTATTTAATTGAATTAGCAATTTGAAGAAGGGAATGAGCCCACAAACTGTTGGGGGGAGGATATTTTTGTAAACAATCTCGCTATTTTTCTTATTTTTTTATCCTAACTTTCATGTGAGATTCTTATATTAATATTTATTTATATTTGTGTAACAATAATATAGACATTCCATAAACAAAAAATCGGTTATACATATAAAATATTTTAAATACAATAATTAATATTTTTAACGTACATAATTAGCACTTGAGCAGCAAATGAGTTTTAAAGTATTTATTAATATTTATCTCTTAATAACAACATTAGATAAATAATTAATTCAGCTTTGACGTTAATTTTCATACGCATGTGAGTCATTAAAGGAACATTAATTTTAGCAATTATTTTTCAAATATGAATTTTCCCCCCGAGATTTTTAATTTACAAAATCTATAATTGTAAAAAATTTTCCATACCATTACCAATTTTTGCTTTTAGTTCAAAAAGTGATGTTTGATTAAAAAAAAATACAACTTTTAATTTGGGGAAAGATTTTTCTCTGTGCATATGATAAAGTTGAAAATAAAAAATCTAGTTAGTAACAGCATCTGCAAAATAGTGTGAGAATTATTTATTATAAACTAATCAAATTCTTTAGTATTCGAATTTTTAACAATTTCTTTCTTTAGAATAATTATTTATTCCTTCGGATACTTCTTTCTGTAGATTTTGTTACAAACCGCATTTGAAAATTATTTATCAAAACATCTAGAGAATATTATTGGAGTACAAAGGCAGATTTTAAAATATCTGTTTGCTTCATAAAATTATACTAATTTTGCAGAGAGCATGCATGAAAATATATTTGATACACTCCTTACTAATCGAAACTTTTATCAGTTTTATTGATAATTATATGACGCACATTTGAAGGAATTATATATATATGTATATATAATATATAATATACACATACATTTGCACCTCTATTTGACGAAGTCGCAAAAACCAGATGAAAAGTTCATTAAGTGGAAAGATCTTTCAATATTTTTCTCTTCCAGGTTTCAGGGGAAAATTTGCAATAAACAGAGATTTGTAAAATGGACGTCTGACTGTATATATATATATATATATATATATATATATATATATAAGGATAATTAAATTAGATCTAAAATTAAATCGCTAGTCCATTTCTAACTTTTATTTTCCCGTTACATCTTCAAATACTAAATTTATTACCCAGTTCGGGAATGAAGAACACATTGCTCTAACTTTGCCGGCTCCGACCATTAATTTTTATTACCTATTTGTCATACTTAAATTCTCAAGTATATCTTCAATCAGAAGCGTACTCAAAGAACATATGGCTTCTGAAGAAGCCGCGGAATCTTGATTTTTAACACGTGTCGGTCTCTCTTACAAACAGATTACAAAATGATGTTATGGAATAAAGACGGTTAAAATAAAATGTCTTGATGATCACTCGAAACACACACACACACACACATATATATATATATATATAATCAAAATTTCTCTACGAGAGAGAGATGAATTAATATGATTAATACTTAAAAGAATAGCAATTGCTAGATAACCAGACAACAGAATTTAAAAGGAGATATTAAAAATTGAAAAAACAGAGTAAAATATAAAAATTTAAAAGAATGGATGCTACAGTATTATCAACATTGCTGACTTAGAACAGCTTGTATACAAAAAAAATTCCTCTTAAAATTTTTTTTTTTTTGTATAAAAGTGGGGTTTAACACGTTTTTTGGCCAGCCAACCTTCCTCCTTTCTGTTAATAATACCGAGCAAAACCAATTGAAAATAATGGATAGGAAATCTAAATCCATTATGAGAAAAAGGTAACTTACCTAAAAATTGCATACAGAAATGCAGAGCCCGCGCTAAATCTGAGTACAATAAACAAGTTATTGCCAGATTCTGGACCCAAATACAATTTCAAAATCAAACAATGGCTGAAAAATAGCACTCAGCAAAAGTATGAAATGAATAGAAATAATAAAATAAGAATTGTAAACATACTACCATTATCATAAGACTAATATGATTTAAAAGTTATAATAAATTTTTAAAAAGTAATTTTATCTAAAACTAGAAATTGGGGGTATTTAAAACTATCTAGGAAGAATAATAAATATAATATTAACCTGTTAAAACTATGGAAATTTAATCCTTACTATTTAGAATTTATTTATTTAAATATCTATTAATAAAATTAATTGGGTAGGTTTGAATTAAACAGTATTATCAGTAACAGTTTATAATTTTTTATTTTTTCTGATTTATTAGAAACTAGAAATTTATTGCGTAGTGTGTAATTAATAACAATATTTCTGAATATAGATACATGCACATTACTTTCCCAATGCGGTACTTTTATAATATTGAAATTAAAGTCTTCTCGTTTATCATAAATATTAGTAACTATTTTATTATCTTTTAATTTAATATCTATATGAAGAAAATTTGCTTCATAATTGGTACTATTTGTCTGTATTAAATTAAGATATTGTGGATAAAAATTAATATTAGGTTTAAAGTTGTCTTGCTTGCCAAAAATGATTATATCATCTATATAACGAAAAAAGTAATATTCTAAGTTGTCTGTGTGGAACTATTTTCAAAATAATGTAAATATAAATTGGCAAGACAGTTGCTAGCTGGGCCACCTTGTGGTAGACCCTTAATCTGTTGATAAATAATTACCATTATGATAAACATAATTCTCTTTTAGAAGTAACCTAAGTAGAGAACCAAATCTATCATATTTGACATTTTTAAACAATTTTACTATGTAATTTTACAAGTGTTTTTATCATATCATCAATATTAATTGAGTTAAAAAGATCTTCAAAATCTAAACTAAATACTGAAAATATCTTTTTATCTTTAATTTGTGTAATAAGTTCTGTACTATTTTTAAGAATGGCTGAAGTTTTTAGATTATTTATTGTATCTTGTAACATTTCATATAGAATTTTGCCTGATTTGCTGATATATACATGCATTAAAACCATTAGTAACTGTTCTAAACTTCACTGGATCTTAATGAAATTTAGGAGTAAGAAATACATGTGGAAATTTAAAATTATTATTAATTTGTATTTTTAATTGTTTATGAAAAGCCAAAATTCGATTATTTCAGTCATCAGAAATTGATGACCTAATAAAAGCTGTATTATTTTCAAAATGTTTGTTGAGCATTAAACTATAATAGTATTTACAAATGAAGGCAAAATTTCCAGGCACTTTATCATTATAAACCTATAATAAATTTATTTTGTAATTTTTTAATCTGATTTTTAATATCATTAAAAAAGATGTTATTATCTGTACTAAAATTATATTTATTAATCTGTTGTGTAATGTTACATTTAAACTCTGTGAATGCCTCTATAGGCATACTATATTTAATAGCAATTTTGTAAATGAATTGCTCAATATCATTATATAACTGATTTTTGATCATTTGGAAATAATAAGTCTAAAACCAGTACCTTCATTCATTATATTTCTAAGATTATTGTCTTTTACAATATTGAGATCACCAGTAATAACATGCTGGTGATAATTATCTTTGAATTCTTTAAATTCATTACAATAACATATTAAATTTTCTTGCTTTTTTGGTGCATTATAGTTAAAAATTGATCTACCTATTTTTTTATTATATTTAAAAGCCTTTTTTTAATAGTGATATTTTGAATTGGGAAAGTATATATATATATATATATATATATATATATATATATATATAATATAACCGAAGCGCGAGAAATATTGTTTCAAGTTCTGTTCTGAACATAAAAAATTATAATTATTGTATTAATTAATTGTTCTGAACACATACAAATATTTGGGATCTACTTATTTTTCTTACACTTTGTATATTTCTTTCAGATATAAAACATAAATATTGCGATTTGAACTACCTCAATTCCGAAGTCCTTTCTTTGGCTGTATTTAATAAAAAAAAATATAAATGAAGATAGTGCAAATGCATGAAAAGTAGCAGTATTTTGAAGTGTATATGTTGGTCTACAAGTGGTTTGCTTCGACATTTACAAATTCAGCGAAATATATTAAAAGTAACTCAATCTGTTTCGTAGGATTACAAAATACTGAAATTAGTGAGAGAAAAATTGATAGAGGTAATGGTATCAGAATTACTTCTGAACAAAAAATCCCTTATTATATTTTCTTAAAGGGGGAGGGGAGTTGTTAAAAGGCAATAAATTTGAATGTTATAATGATGACTTCAAAGAGTAGAAGAACGAAGATTTTAAAGAAGATTCTGGTGAGGGTCCTCTGGTCACTTCCTACCTCATCAAGGAGTATTTGAGAATGAATCTACCACCAAAATAGGGTCAGTGTTCGACGCTTACTGCAAATTGAGAGATAATCTCTCTCATTAAATGACTGTTTGATGAAGGGTTCTAATTTACTTGAGTTGATACCTTCAGTACTTATGAAACATTTGCCGTTGTATCAGACATCAAAAAGGCATTTTTTTTGGTATTTGTTGCTAGGGAAGATCGAAAAATTTTTGTGGTGGAAGAATAGAAACCGAGATTTTACTAGAGTTTATCAGCATGCCAGAGTAGTTTTGGGCCTAAATTGTAGCCCATTTCTATTGTTCTGTCATCCATCGTCATTTAGATCAGTATTTATCTACTCCTTATTATGATACTGCTGTGAAGTTAAAGAATTAATTTTATGTGAACAATTGTGTCACTTGGGTGAATTCAGAGTAGGAACTGCATCGTTTTATTGAAGATTCAACCAATCTGATGGCACATGTCAAGTTTGATCTTGGAGATTGAGAATTTACGGGAGAAACAATTTGATTAAAAGATCCCAATGATCTCATTCCTCTGACTTCGTCAATGTTTATACAAGACATTCCGACGGTGGGAGTGCCGGATTTGGATAAACTCAATACAACTGATGTTAAAAGGCGTCTGAAATATCAACAAAGTCTTAGACAACATTTAAGAAGCAGATTCCGCCGTGAATACTTATTGCAACCACGAAAGAAAACCTCTCACACCAAGAAGTGGCAGAACTATAAAGGTACCTTCAAGAGATTTTTAAGGACTCGAACATTTCAAACTATTTTGCATCCTTTAAGCTAATCTTTATTTACTTTACTTACAATTTGATTATCTTATAATCAAAGGTGGGAGTGTGCGGTAAATCTAAAATTATTCTATGAATAGTATTTGTTTAATATTGGTGTAATAGTAAAAGATTAATTTTGCACCTTTTGTAATCTGGCAGTGTGTAATATTATCTTTTGTAATCCAGCAATGTATAATTCTATCTTTTGTAATCTGGCAATCTTTGTAATATATTTAGTTTAGTAGAAAGAATAAAGTTGCCGATTGACTATGAAGAAGCTTGGAGTATTAATTTTATGTAAGACACGTTAGATACTTTTGCAAGCTGTGAGTTTTGCAGCTTAAGAAATCGGGTAGAAAAGACGCAACAAGGTGGTCTGTTTGGATACCAAAACACGCTGGAATAGTTTTTTGGCAATGCTTGAAAGTTTTTTAGAAATAAAGTCAGCAATTTTAAAGCATTAGTTGACATTAAAGAAGAACAAATGATGGCCAATGTAGAGTTTAAAACTGTGACTGCAATTGTAGCAGGCCTAAAGCCAGCTTAGAAAAATTATGCAGTCGAAATGCAACTTTGCTAACTACAGGAGGTATATTTTCTTTCATATTGGAGAATTGAACGAACAAAATTCAGAATTTGCGGAAAATATTAAATATTCTCTATCCATAAAATTTATGAGAGACGTTACGTTTTTTTAAATTTTATAGGATTAATGCAATACCTGAATTTTGGGAGAAATACGAAGCAGCTGCAGTTACTGTCGATATTTAGCGATTGCCTGGTAAAAATTGTTTGGTTAGACAAGCCCACACACAAATGATAGGGACAAGGCGAAGAAGAGGAATCAATATCCAACTCTTCGTACTCCAAAGAAGAGAACATAGAGATTTTGAAAGAAAAACCTCTGACGTTGGACCAAAAATTAGAGAATACTCTAAAATAAAAGTTTTATCTCTTGTTTTTTCAACCAAAAAAAGTACTAGTTTTAACAAAATCATGAAGCAAATGATGCAGTTGTTCGACTCGACTGAAAATCCATCACCAAACTCTATAAAACTTAGCGAGGCTTTGAAAACAATTCCTCCAACGTCAGTTGAATCCGAGAGAGCATTTTCTGCTGCCGTCACAAAAGCTCAGAACTAGGCTGAGTGATAAATTGCTTATGGCATTCTGAAATTCTATTTTAAAAAGGAGTAATTAACTTATTACATATTTTTTGTATTTTTAGCTCATTATATAAATAAATATTGATTTTGGAACTTGTATCTTTATTTTATATAATTATTATTGATTTGATTTAAAAAAGAACTTGTTTTTAAATTTTTTTTGACATTTTGATGTATTTTAGGGAACGACAATTACACTCCCGGGAAATCAGAAACCCTATTTTTCTTGGATAACAGGGGGGGGGGGGGGTGAAACATTCATTCTTTCTTTTCATATTGGTGGCATGCTTTTGTGTCGTCTAGTAAACATGCTACTTTTCTTCTGTTGAAAAATTTGTAATCTCCCATTTGTCCTTGGGGACTCGTGGCCGGAATGTCCTGGTTCGAGTTACAGTGCCATTGAATACTTGTCGTGTAGAGGGAACTTGATGGGATTCGGAAAATAGTTCCAGTTGCTCTAAAGACTGCCGTTTCAAATATATGGGTTAATACAGGAATATTCCTCACATGAGATGGTGTCGAGAAAAAATTGTTTCTGTAACTTTCCGAGCCTACTCTTAAATTATAAATTTCCCTTTGGCGACTTTTAATACGACGTTACCAATGGAAAAGGTTTTCAGATAACGATTGTGCCTATTGGCGCGTTGCTGGCGTGTCGTGACGCTTCCTGTTGTGGATGCACGGAAAATCTTCCGAGTTTTGGAGAGGAGGGCGCCAGCTTAGGGGTCGCATGTTCCAAATGGCGAATTCCATCGCCAATGGCCCTCGAAATCAATAAAATTTACTCATATGTTCTTTTTTTCAAGGGAGTAGAGAAAAGAGGTTTGAAGGAAACTGATTTTAAAGACTATTTTCTTCCGCCTGCCACCAAATTATTTTTTAGTAAGAATTTTAGCATTATGTAAACCTTAAAGCGGAGCCTGACAGAGAATGGCGCCTTCTATCCCATGGATATACCTGCAACTCGTAACTTTCCGTCGGGTCCATTTTGTTCGTCTCTTAGACTGCAATGCTGAAATGGTTTGTTCATTGAAAATAAACATTTTAAGGAATACAGCATAAAAACTTATGTAATGCATCATGGGTTTTTGTAGGAAACTTTCTGTTGTTCTTTTTGTAAAATAAGTTCTTCTCACACGTTTCTGAGCAGGACAAACAAATAAAACGATAATGAATAAAAACGTAATTAGCACACAGCATAAAGTAAGATCATTGCACACAGCGTATAGATCAAGGTGTGGTCACCCGTAGAAAGAATACGTTGGAGGAAGAGGGAAATCTCGCATGGCGCATCACACAGATATCCTTACGTCAGAAAAAATAGTTCACTCGCTTCAACCCAACACTTTCAAACATATTTTTTTTTCAGTCTGAAAATGTTTAGTTTTTATTCAACATTTGTCAGAAGCAGTTTTAGCTTCCCTTTTGGAATGAATTTGCGGCATACTTTAAATTTCAGCATTATTTCTTTATTTTGAGATTAATTTCATTTCGTGACAAAAGAGTTGCCTGGCGTGAAATTTATTTTTAAAAGTATTAATTTTTTATTCTCAGAATTCGAGGTCTTAAATATTTCCATCAAACGGGTGACACGATTTTTAAAAAATATTTCTTTAAAAAATACTGAGCTACGTTCGAACAACATCTGATCACAATTTACTGAAATTGGGATTGCGTTGGGGAGACCGGGGCAAGATCACTATGTTAACAATTTTTTGTTGTTTATTAGTTTATTTTTAAAGATAGTAAAATTGATTTTACATGAATTGTTAGAGTAGTCCTTTGTATTATTAAAATTTATTACCATTTAATTTTTCAATTAAAAGAAGTAAAGAATAATTTTATTTTTCCATAACCTTAACAAATCGTCATCTTGCCCCGAGACCGGGACAAGATGATAGCACTGAAAAAGGTTGAACATATTTTATCTTTTGAATATGTTACATACTTTAACAAATGATAATTGTGTTTTCTCATCTTATAAAACTAAGCGTAATGCATTGTAACGTAATGATGAAGTGTTTAGTTGTGCAGCTAACAAAATAGTCACCAATGAAAATGCCATTTTCATAACTGAACATTTCTCATGCCACCACTCTTGGCATTTACAGCACTGGATCTATTCTTCTGTTGGAGGGTCACAATATTCCTCTTCACAAGCAAGACATCTTATAACGCCGTCCTTTGAAGTTGATGCAATTGAAATGTTTAGCCTGGATTTTATAGACTTAGGCCTACAGAAACTTAGCTTGAGTTTTTTTACTCCTTTTTTAGCTCCACGCGAGCTTCTTTTCTGTTTTTTTTTTAAACTTCTTCCTTCAGTTTTGCCCATTGTTACAATATTTCTTTGATGGGTGTGCTTGAAAGAAAGCTTGAGCTTAGTGTTTTGTTTTTTCTTTTTTTCTCACATTATTTTGCTTTAGGCATGGTTTGAAATAAAAAAAAAACGCTAACAGGCTTTTCGGTGCATCGCAGTCAGCATTTACCATAAGTTCTGATTCTTCATGAGGGCTTATATGTTGGTTTTCTATTACAAGGGTCTGTGGATTAGGACTATTATTCTCAGTTTCATCGCCAATAGCATCATGGTCAGTAGTTTTTGCCGCAGCATAGTCATGTTGAATAAATACAAGAGGATTATGAGGCTCGATCCCACATTCTTTAAACCCTTTCAACGACATTTCCAACTGTAACTGCTTTGAAGTAAGTGGTGCTCAAAGGCTTACCAATATTTTTGTCTGTGATACTTTGTTCTGGATGAGTGACCATAAAGTTGTCACATGCTTGGCTATAGTAGGTTTTTAATTAGCGAAAAATGACACAACAAGGGGCTGGAAGTGATGTGATGTGTGGGACGGCAACCCAAACATGATGATATTTTTCGCTCTACAGTAAAAGATAGACTGCAAAGTTATATGAGTTTTGTGATTGTCAATAATCAACAGAGTAGGAGATTATTTGCTTGGTTTCTCATGAAGATAAAAGTGCTTCAAAAAAGAGAAAAAGGTGCTCTCATTGTTCCAGCCGTTATCACTACAGTGGCCTGCAATTCCTGGTGGGGATCTTTCTACAAGTTCAGAAAGCATTTGTTTTCTTGCGAAAAATAAAAGATGGCAGGTAAAAACCAGTAGCTCTAATGCAACAAATTATTGTTACATTCCTTCCTCGCTAGGGAAGCCTTAGCGGAAGCCAAAAATGTTTTTCTCTGGTTACCCCCTTTCGAACGACACCTTTCCCCGATCTGATGATCCCCTTAGCCCCAGAGGAGATAGAAGCGCATGGTCACGCGAGCAAACACACAGTCAAACAAGCGTTTACAGGATTTAATAGAATGGACAACATAGTTAGTTTAATAAATTCCGAAACACGCGGGCAAGAGGACGAGCTCGTCATCTTGCCCCAGATTGTCTGTTTAAAAATATTTGTTCTCATTGCCATGAAGGAAGACAATTGACATTTATTCATGGTAATAGGTAAAATTTAAACCAAGTTACTCATAAATATTAAAGAGAAACGATATATCTTACCTTTATCTGTAGCAGAGCTTATTTACACATGCATAAAAGTTATATCGTAGCAGTGGAAAATAATCAAAGTCTCACAACTAACACTAAAATGGCGATTTCAGCGTTTCTTTACGGCCAAAAGTTTAAAGAACTTTTGATAAACATATTGTTTATCAAAAAATTCAATATCAATTCTTTAAACATATTGTTTAAAGAATGACCAAAAGGAGAGTCAGTAGTGTTCGTTTGATGCTGCTTCCTAGTGGAATACGAAAAAATTAAGACATTCGTCATCTTGCCCCGGTCTCCCCCTACATATATAAAGGTAGACCTAATGTGTGAATTTCTCTTCCCACCATAGCAGTTAGTGGTGAAATTTATATCACGCGTTGGCGGCGATGAAATATTCAAATCATTAGCATTATAACGGAGAGCATATCACGAGCGACCGTAGCGCCACCCGCAAGCTCTATGTAAGGTGAGAACAGATTGGGGATTTGAAATACGGCAATTGTTTTTTCGCGCGGAATGTTTTGGTGTGTGCAGTGGTGCACACAAGGGGGAGTCCTGGGAATCCGGCCCCTCCCAAAGCCCCTGATTTTTTTCGATTGATTATAACTCTATGTATATAGTACGTAAAAATGAATTTAGTATTTCTTTTTCATAGTTAATTTTATATAATTAATACCAATTATTCATTAATTAATTAATTTTTTACTGTTTCTTGTTCCTGAAAATCGACAAAATTAAAAGAATATGTTGGGCGGCGTATTGAAGCATGGTACGAGATCAGTGGCCTTTCAACCCCCTCCTTGAAAAATTCCTGTGTGTGTGTGTGTGTAAGCTGTCTACCCATGCCTCGTAGAAGACATAGAGCCTCTTTTGACTTCGACCGAGGAAGAATAGTAGCCTGTAGGGATTATCCTCCAGAGAATTCGCTCCATCTGTTGGACGAATCATCGCTAGAGGCAAGAGGCGGGGCCCATGATGACAGGCGGATAGCGCAGCCACATCACGTACCATAGCACAACATATTCAGTTTGTGCTGCAGAGTAGAATGTCCGCAAGGCGAATATTGCTTCGGTCACCCTTGACTGGAAACCACAGGCGCTTGCGCCGCTTATGGTGCAATGAATGGCAGACATGGACAACTGAATGGAATAACGAAACCCGCTTCTGCCTGCAACATCACGAGGGTCGGATTCGAGTTGGGAGACACCGTGGTCAGAGGCTGCTGAACTGTTGCGTTATTCATCACCACACTGGTCCTGCACCCGGTATCATGGTTTGGGGGTAGTATTGGATTTTACTACCACACCCCTCTAGTACGCATTTCCAGTACACTGAACAACCATCGCTACATCTCTAAAGTGTTGGAGCCCTTCCTATACTTTCGGTCATCTTGCTTGCATCCATCTTGCATACATATTTGCCATCGGCCGTATTCCAACAGGATAATGCGTGACCACACGTGGCACGAAGTGTTCAAGAATTATTCTTTACCCATCAGGTTGAATTGCTTCCTCTGCGTGCTTTACCTGCTCCGATCTATCACCAATTGAAAACGTGTGGTCCATGTTTGCACGACTGGCCCGGGATACACACCACCCGATGTTACACCAGATCAACTTTGGCAATTCGCCGAAGCTGCATGAGCTACTCTACCCCCAAGGATACTTCCAAAGCCTCTTTGATCCTTTGCCGATGCGTGTGGCAGCTGTTATAGCCAATAATGACGGCTAAACTAATTACTGATTTTCCTTAAACTACACGTCACAAGAGAATGTAATTTTAATCGTTTGATCTTTGTACAACATGTTATTCGCTCTGATATATATCTCTGGTCCTTCTTGGTGTTGCATTTTGTGTGGCCAGCAGTATAGATAAATGTAGTTTCTCTGCTCGCTCCTCAATGAATGTAGCATTTACGAGATAAAATGGAATAGAGGGATTAATAGTAGAGTGAGTGAGAGTATATTAACGTCGCACTGATTAGCAACACGAGGGCTTTTGGCGACGGTCCGCTTAATTTTGAACCATGGTCAAGTGACGCGGATGACACCTGAGCTGGCACCCCTCTCCTAACTACCACATCACACCAACGGGAGGACGTTTGAGCTCTCGACAGATTTAACGTGCATCTCTCCCCTACACGGTGGATCTTTAGTGGTACTAGGATCGAACCGATGACATGCTAGCCATGATCCGATGCCTAGACCACTCGGCCACCGCGGCCGCTGGATTAATAGTCGAAATGAAGGGTGAAACATTATTCTAGTTACAGTAATTCAGTCGCATGCTTTGTTCTATACATCGAAGTGAACGTGTTTGACAAGATCTAATGTACTGCATTATGAAATTACTTCGATAATTATTTTAATTAATTATTTTTTGATCGATATGAATATTTGTTACAAAATTTTTTTGAGTGACGGTACATGCAAGAACACATAAAACCAAATATTTGTAAATGAGTTTTTCTCTCTATAATATAAATTATAATCTTGATTACAAATGAAAATAGTCCCCCCCCCTTTTTTTTTTAGCATTTTAGAATAATTTGCAGCTCACAAAGGTTGCAGGGAAAATTGCATTTTCTTCTATTAGTTAACATCATTAGAAAGTCAAAAGAATTTGATAATAATGAGAAGAACAACTTCTTTTGCTATTATGTTGAAACTAAAACTTGTGATATATAAGTGGAAGTGCAAAAGACTTATCCAATTTTATTTGCGATAGTAGAGGAAATTTAACTCTTGGCAAACTGATTTAATTTAAAATGGAATACTTTTTTTGCACAGTTAAAAATTAATTAAAATGAGCATAATAATTACAAATGATTAATAACTAATAATTTTGTGTTGGTTAATAATTTAATAATGATATATTTCTGACTTGCATTCACCACAAATATTAAAAAAATAAATATAATTTTGTTAACTTTGTTTTAAGTTGAAGAAAAATTTATTTGTGCTTAAAACAAAGTTAATAAAATTATAATTTTCGTAAGAAGCATGAAAGAAAAAGAATAATGAGCGTAAGAATATTATTTCCCTTTTTGAGTAATACAACCCCTTTGTGAGTGAAGTGATTTTTAAAGAAAATCACATTTAAAGCTCATTATCAGTGAATTCTTTTCTCGCGTGTTGTACTCGGAAAGGGTGCAAAGAGCCGTTTCACCTGAAGGGTAAATTGAAAGGCTGGAACTTTTTTTGCTTACCCTTTTTGGAATAAAATCCCGTGAAAACCACCTGCTTCAGAATACAAACATCTGGCTACGAGAACATTTGACATGACTAGTTGAATTTTTTACTTACACAGAAAGAAAAATATTTTTTTTCACAAAATGACTACTGAATGGAATTTTGTTCAACAGCATAAGAAGTAGTAAAAATTGTTGTCCTTTTTTTATTTAAAGTTTTTTGTTGTATTATATTTAAAAAGATGTGATTTAAAAATTCGAAAATTTTAAAAGCATTTTATAATTTTTTAAAAAATTATACATATAAACTCGTTTTTAACAATATTCGATGTTACATAACTTAAAGTAGTGAGTGTAGGTTTTCGTATATACATTTTATTGGGTAAATTGATGGCGGTCAAATAATAAATGCAGTCATGTGGTCTCCATTGAATTCAAAACGAACATCAGACTTCTACTTGGTGTTCCCCTTGAAGCAGGAACATCTGTCCCAGGAGCAGTCCAGAGGTAAGGAAAGACAAAGGGCTTGTAAAGCGCAGCTTGATCTGGATAAAATTTCAAGTTGGTAAAGATGCTCAAATATTAAGATTCTTTATAAAGTTTTCAAAATTTGAAAAAAAAAAAACATTTTGTTATGCAGTACTTTTAATTCAAGTGCAGTTTATTTACAATGCACATTATTATTGTTTACAAATGCAAACTTTTTAGCAAAAATCAAAAGTTGGCAGTAGCGAACTGATTGGTTGGAAACACATGATTCCTGTGACGTCACATGAATTGAGTCCATAAAATGTTACTCGTTTTCAGACTTTTAACTAAAATAAAACTCGTTCTTTCAGTTTTTTTGTGGAAAAAAAAAACCTAATAAATGGGTTAAATTCATTGCTTATGATTAAAAATAAATTAAACACAGAGTTCTCTCTCCTTGAGGATTAAAAATATCTATATTTTAAGGGATTTAAGCCTAATTTAGCGATTAATAAAGGGAAGAGGTTTTACTTTTATTTCAAGCCAACAACGGAGCATGAATAGGTATTCTGTGGTTTTGAATGTCGTTCACGATGCGGTGTCACCAAAAATTTCGGTTCGTTGCTCGGGTGATGAGTTTGCTTACTTTTTTCATTATAAAAGGAAATTATTTAAATATCCCCATAAAAACGACATTTTGAAGAAATATAGATTTCTTATAGAATTTCAACCTATTATATTTTTTCCCGCAATAATGCTGATGGAATAATCTCATAGTTTAGATTGTTGTCTGCTTTCTTAATAAAAGATATGTTTGCATTGTTGTTGCTATGAAGAATTAAATTTGTATTGAAAGTCAGATCAGATAAGAATATGATTTAATTCAGCCTTTTTACAATTTGTAATTGCTTTAAAATTATAATATAGCTCGAATCCCATCCGAGGGATCGACATGTTTTATAACATAATTTTTATAATATATTATACTAGCCGCGCTACCCGGGCGCTTCACTGGGTATTTCATGATGCATATATATTTTCTGTATTTACTGGAATTTAAGCCGGCATCGATTCTAAGCCGTATCCGTATTTCTCAAAATGTTTTTATGAAAAAATAAATAAATAAATGTGTAAAAAGTTCATCGACATCCGATACTTAAAATGTTTATAAAAAAACTTAATCTGAAATAATAAGAAAAATTAATATTTAATTTTTTTACCAGTATTAAAAAATTTCAAATACATGCATGAACCTATTTTAACTCTAACCGTCAGTATCATGTTTCGAAAATCATTTGTCACAGCTAACTTCGAAGTTGATGCCGGCTTCGCCATTTTCCAACATATTTCTTCTGTACCATCCATTGCATTTGTTATGCAACATTTTATTTGAAAAAATGTATTATTTAAAAATGTAAAAAAACTATTAAAGATTGTTGAGCATAAAATTTTATCATTTTGTTTACGCCATCGGCGTATATTTATTTCATCCATGTCAAATTTTCAGCGTTTTGTTTTTTTCTGCACATAAAATTGCTTCCTAATGAACTCGTCCTGATGATTTTACCGATGTTTAGGTGATTCCAAGAAAGCGTAGACAGAAAAAATCCTAAATACAAGCAGATAACGATGCTGCGGAGAACGGGATAAGTGCCCAGAAAGGATGGTTAAATTTTGCCTTTTGAAAAGGGGGGAAACTCCAACAAATATTTTGCCTTCGATTCTAAGCCGAACCCGATTTTCAGTAGCATCAATACTGGAAAAATAGTTCGGCTTAGATTCGAGTAAATATGGTTTATTGATATCTAAGTCCAAGCGTTGAGCTTTGTATTGCATTGAAAAACATTCTTCGAACTTTTACGCTCCTCTTCATTTAAAAAGGATAGGACTCGAATTTCTAAAATTGAAACAGAATTATTTTTTACGCTCCTCCAAGGTGGATTTTCGCTAATCCATTTTTAGTGCATTTCTACTCAACAAAATAAATAAGCTTGCCAATTTTCAAGACTGAGTCTAATAGTTCAAACACGATTTTTTTATCAATAAGCTCCGTAGCAGCCCATTGAGAGTTGATTTACGTAAGACTTTCAATTAGCGGATTTTATTTCAACAAAAGAAACATGCATACCACATTTCATTAATGTAAGTTTAGTAGCTCGAGAGCGGAGTTTTTTTTAACTATATGCCTCGTCCGTTTCTCAGGCCCTAGAAGTCGATTTCATTAAAATCCGTACTCAGCGGATCTCTTTTCAGCAAAAGAAGCATATTTACCAAATTTCAAGTATGAGAGCGTGTTTAACAGTTTAAAGAGATGAATTTTTATCCATGACTCCCTTTAAACATTTGGGGTCCATTTTCTCAAAACTGTTTTGTAGAGGATCTACTCCATCCTTCTAAGTTCCATGTTTGTATGTCTAATAGTTGTGGAAATACCGTAGTGAGTAAGTCCTTTTTCTCCTTTAAATCTATATACGAGTATATAAAGGAGAAAAGCGACTCACTGACTGACTGACTAATCACGATATCTCCGGAACTATTCAACCTACAGATTTGAAATTCGGTAGACATGTTCCTTTCATAGAGTAGAGATCAGCTAAGAACGGATTTTTCGAAATTCGAATCACAAGGGGCGTTACGGGGGATTAAGGGGCGTTATAAACAATTGTTTCCATTTTTAAACTACTTGACGGACAATCTTGAAATTGGGTAAGCAGATTCCTTTCATAGAGTAAAGATCCGCTACAAAATGAGTTTGGTGAAAATTGACCCCCCCCCCCAAGTGGCGTTGCGAGGGTTTAGAGATAATTATTTCCATTTTTAAACAATGAGACGCACATTATATTTGATAAGTAGATTCCTTTTATAGAGTAGAGATCAACTACAAGATGGGTTCTGGATTCTCAACGGGATTACGGAGGTATTGATAGTAAAAATTTCGTTTTTTTCCCCTGTTAGATTTAGACTTGAAATTTGGCTTGCATGTTCGTTTTCCAGAGTAGAGATCAACCGAAAATTGGTTTTGCGGGAATCCACTTGGTCATAGGGTTACGAAAGTGCAAACATTATTCTATACTTCAATTTTAGAGATTTTTAGAAATACAAATTAGATAATTTCTGCCTTTTTTTTATCAAGAGGCGACAGTTACAGACATAAGTATATTTTTCAATACAATCGAATATAAATATATGTATATATATATATATATATATATATATATATATATATAAAATATACGTGTCACAGTGTTTGTCCGCAATGGACTCCGAAACTACTCAACCGATCATAATATAATTTTGCATACTGTGTGTCATTTCGTCCAACTTAAAACATAAAATGGTTTTTGTTTCAATTTATCACGCCATAATATTTTTATAGCCGGAAATGTGAAGAATCCGGAAAAAACGTTGCGAGATTAACGTAAGGGATGCTCATTCGGTACTCTCGACGTTATTTCTGAATTTCGTCAAGGTCACTTTGCGTTAGCTTTCTGTTTGGGAGACGGGAAAGGTTGAGGTAGTTTTGAGTCTCGCTGCATAGTAAAAAGGGGAATTCCCTCATATAACGCATCACAACCGATAGTTTTTTTTTATTCTTAAAGATTGATTTATTGAAGAACAGTAGAATATAAGAAAAAAATATCATAAAAAATATAAGGAAATATTCTTAAATATATTTTTATCACATAGTATTATTTTCTTTTTGAATTTCATACTGTGAAATGAATCAGTATCGTTGCGTTTAAAAAAAATTATTTTAAAAACTTTTAGTATCAGTGATTTAAAAAATAAAAAGCCAAACTTTTTTGAACAAACTTTAATAAAACACTCAAAATACTTAATAATTAATAATTTTTCCCGTGTGTCGAACATTTCAAAAAATCCTCACAATTTTACTTCAAGATTTATAATAGTAGTGAAGTTTTGTAATTTGAAAAATTTCTACATTTCTGTCTTTTTTCAACATACAACTATTTTTAAAAAGGCCACATTTTCGTTTCCGGAACTAAAAAATTGCAACGAAAGAATTGAAAAGTGAGTGAGTGATTTATAAATTCGCACTGTTCGCCTATTCGAGAGTTTTTGGCGACGGACCTCGAAATTTTCAACCATGGTCAAGTGACGTGGACGACACCTGAGCTTTCACCCATCTCTCCTAATTACCACACCACACCAACGCAAGAACAGATTTCGAAAAAGGGAGTTTTAATGACATAGTTAAAGAAATCACTCACATCGCGCATATACACACATAAGTGCTATCGTCCTGAGAGAAACAGGAAATTCCCATGTTATTCACTCGGTAAAAGCCCGTCCAACGCCGGGCTAAGCGAAGAGGAAAGAAACAAAGAAGTAAAAGTAATTTCGAAAAATTATATTGGAAGTACTGATTTTGTGAAGAGAAGGGAAAATGTTAAACGAGAAAACCATTGATACGCACTCATGGGCCTTGCACTCACATCGTACGCTTCACACCCACACAAAAGTGCTGGCGTCAGAAAGAAAGGAGGAAATTAACATGGGGATTAAGTAATACCCTAGGTAAAAGCCCGTGCAACGCCGGGCCGGGTCAGCTAGTATATATATATAAACATCATATGAAATACCCAACGAAGTGGGTGGGTAACGGCTAGTAATGTATATATGTAGATTTTAATAGTTTTTCATTTTGTTGTCATTTAAATGTTGCCGTGGTTGATTCATGGTTTGTTTTCAACTTTTGGAAATCCCATCAGTAGAAATCGTATACTGTATAAATATTTAAAACATTGGAGTTAGTGTTTGTGTTTGATAAAATCCTATGTTCTTTTAAGTGTACAATTCTGAATTTCCTCTGCTGTCGGAAGAAAAATTCGATGTAAAAATACTCTCATCTGCACAGATTCGAAAACGAATTATTCGACTGCTAACCAAGTGTGTTAAACATTCTCCCATAAGTACTTGCATCCCAATTTTTCATTTATAGAGAATGAAAGTAATTTTTACCTGTTCGAAAACTACTTTTAGAAAAGAAAGAGGTTAGCAATCTGAGGCAGAGGGCGTGGTTCCGTAATGTTTGAGCAGGAAGTTGTATTCTTTCACAGCTGCTGCCAAACATTTCAAATGAAATAAAAATGCACGGGTAAAAAAAAATGTCTGCTTTTGTCGATATGGTCCAGTGAATTGTTTGCACAGATGCTTTCCTTGTCTTGTGTGTTCATTTTAACTTTACTCGTCTGCGTTACCTGTTGGGGGAAAAAAAGTTGACTTATTTATTGAGATTTTTTAAGTCTTGTGTTGCTGATTTGGTGCGCTGATGTGGAATCGAGGTTTGATAAAATAAAAATCGAACGAGTTTTGGGCAAAACGAGAGTTCTTCGCAGGTGGGAAACTGTTTGGTAGAAGAGATAGATAATTATTTATTCGTTTTATTTTCAAAATACTTTTCTTCTGCTTAAAGAAACTTGACTGTGTTTTTCTGAAAGCTTTCAAATGTAAAAGCGCTACAATTACATTAGAATGTCCTTAAACGTTTTTTTTAACAGCAGCATTATAAAATTTCTGAATGCAATCGTTCCGAAATTGCTTGTCAATAATAAGATGTAAATGTTCTATATTTTATTTGAGGGAATATTCAGTTTTTAATCTTGATTTTTTCATGTTTTCTGATAATTTGTAGAATTATTTTATAATGAGGTAGGTTTGACCATGCAAAACGGAACATGAAAAATTTAAATAATTTTAGGGATACGTTGATGGGAAATAAAATTTGCTTATTATTTATTTTAGTCGTAATTTAAATGAATAATATATAAAAGCATTGTTGAATATGAAGTGTACTCGCCTTTTTAAAAGTAAAAGTAAAATTAAGGCCAAAGAAGTATAAATGTAGAAGAAAGTACATTTCTAGATAAAGTAAAAAAAATATATTTCTAATATACAAAATTAATTGAAAATCTTGATTTTTCTGTCATCTAAAAAGTGGGGGATCAAATATTTACACGTGGTAATTTAGTTAGTTAAAAATAATTTTTCGTTCATCATAAATATGAAGAAAAATGTCTTCAACAAGGGCTACATATTTAGTGCTCATATGTTAAAATACATTATTGTGCGTTTCATGAATGACTCAAAATTACAAGGAACGTCGCCCACATCTCTTGTATGGCTAAGAATAGAGGAGAAATAAAAATCTCGAATGTGTGTTTGTGATGATGTCTTACAAATCATTTGATATAAATCGATTATGATGACTTCTTAATAGGATAAAATGTAAAGGATTGATTTATATTGAAAAGTTAGTAAAATAATTAGCGGGAAAAAATTTGTACCAAAATCTGAGAAACGCTTTAAAAAACTACCTTTTCACTTAGAATGAGCAAATTTTTCTGTTTAAATAAATAAATAAAATAATAATAATTCAATCATATTACGCATAAAATGTTTACCTAATTCAGTTTTTATCTGAAAAAATTTGTGGTTAAATTTTTTTTATCTTGGTACTCAGATATTTACAAGAAGCCCGTTAATTGACCATACTCTACATTAGACGAAAAGCGATGGATGAAATTTTACTCTTGTTTTATTCTGTCGTATAAATAAATTATGTTGAGAAAAAATTTTTACTCTCCAGCTTTGTTTTTCGAAAAGAATTATAGTAAGACTTAGTAATTCAAAAAATTCTTTACTGTGTGGAAATAACTTTTCTCACACAGATTTTTCTGAGAAAACATTTATGCATCACATAAATATTTTTTTTTCTTCGATAATAAATATTTTTCCTCTTTGATTATAATTATTTATTGTGCTCAAACTATTACATATATTTTTTTTTGATATATCGTATGTACACATTATAAATTTCAGCAGGTGCTCCTTTGGTAGCTCTAAGTAGCATTTCAGTTCCTGTCAAGTGTTCTTCAGCATGTCTTACGCTTTCTGTGCATGCAACCAAGCATTGTGTGCAGAATCCTTGCTTGCGAACTTCCCAAGTTGACTTGGTTGAAACACATTTTCAACACTCGCCTGGGACATTTCATCCCATCACTTGACTGATTGGCTCCCATAGCAACTTTGGCCGCAGTAGCTTGCGTGTCACGAGTTCGGTGCCATGAAGAGGACATCCTCCCGTTGGTGATGATCGTGGTTCGGAATGACATCGCCAATAGCCCTCGTACACTCAACATCAACGGGTGGTTTCGTTCGTGATGGCCTTTCTCTTGGCACAAAATGTTCTTACACTCTTGGGGGCACCATATATTGTGCTATCTCATGATACAAAAGTTACACTATTATATTGAGTTATGTAATGGATTTTTCTTATTACAGGGCCTCGACTATTGATTGAAGTGAGAATATTCGTCTGCCTAAACATATCGAATTGAAAGGGTCCATCCACAACTGCGTGACCCAGACTCGATTATAACTCCTTTTATGGCTTCGAATGATTTGAAAAATTTATGCTTTAGCGTTATTTATTTAGTCCTAAATAACAACAGGCCTGTGTAGGGCCACTTTCACTCTTTGTTTGGGGGAGCTCGCCTTATTTCGCGTCTGTTGCAACAGCGGCTCGGCGAATAATGCGTTCTCTCCATGCAAACCTCGGAAACAAAGGTTTTTTTAAAAATAAATATATAGAATTGAATATTATGCCAACGCTTACGGGGCTCAGCTGATGAGGGTCGCATGATCAAGTGTTCTTATTGAACTCAAAATAAACTAACAAATTGTAAAATGCAAATAAACAAACTTGTGTTACAATTCTTCAAACTTTAAAAAAAAAATTATATTCTAACGTTACACGAATGCATTTTATTTACCTGTATACCTGTTATTGTTGAAAGATATGTACTTTATAAAACAGTTTTCGCAAAAAGCAAACATTGCCAACAGCGAAGCGCATAGTTGATTCACGTTGTCATGTGAATGTGCCGTCGCATAAATTTAGCTCATTCATGAAGAATAAATAAATTAAAAGCTTAGTCAATTTCTAGTGGCATCATCCAAACAGTTAGGCATTTTTTTCGTCTTTTTAGCGCGTTTTTCACGTAGTGGAACAAAAGCGCTATTAGGACGCAAATTTCGTCTTCGTCTTCGCTCCATATTTTGTCGTACCTTTTTCTCAGCCAATAAGCAACCAATTGACCTCGGGTTTTCGGCATTTGGTCGCATTTGTGCCCTAGATGAGCTGAATCATATTTAAATTTTCCCATAGTTTTCCCGAATTTTCCTACAAATTTTCCTGAATTTCGCTAGTTTATAACAAAATTTTCTCAAATTTTACCCAGTAAATTTATTTTTTGCAAAAAGTTTTTTAAAAATTATCTACCTGCATTTTGGAGGAAATTTTCACAAAAAAAGTTCAGAAAACAAGTATAAAAGGCTCTAATTTTACTTTTTTAATTTAATTCTTTTTTTAAACAGTAAAGTGATAGTGTAAAGTGAAAATAGTTTTTTTTAAAAAAACTAAAAGTGTGAAAAAAAAATTTGAAAACTAAAACGTGCTAAAATTACTTGGCCATGTCAATGATTGATATCTTTTTTAAAGGTACCGAGGTATAAATGAAATGGCTTATTGACTGCAAAGCATAACTTCCCAGAAGTTTCTGTTTATAACTTGATTTCTGTTAAAACATTCATTAAGAGATGAAAAGAAATTCACCTTTTATACACGGAGAAAAAAGAAATACTCAAAACTGAGCACATGGACTTACTCATTCTGAAATGAGTTTGTTTATATCAGATTTGAACCCCTGCCTTTTCGAATATAAAACATTACATGTACTCAAAATTTCAAAAAATCGTTAATTAACACTATCAAACAAATTAAAAAAGATATTCAGGATTAAAGAAGTTTTTTTAATATGCTGGCTACATATTTTAAAGATAGGGGTCCAACAACAAATTTAGTTCTCATAAATCTTCCGAACTATTTTTCCTTTCTACCACGCTACTCGCGGACGAACACATGAGTACTATATTGTTTTGATTTTGTTATGACTTTAAGTCAAAACAGTCTTTTTCTTGACTTTTGAATTAAAGTTTTCACCTATTTTGTCTTAAAAAAGTATGTGCCTTGTTTTTAATATAAGGCTTTTATAGGAATTTAGCAAAAAAATGTGAAAAAAATCTTTGGATTACTTAAAAAAACAAATTTAAGGTATGTGGCTACCTTCGGAGCATTTTATTGAAACACATTTTCAACTAAAAAAACACTTTTTTCTTTAAAAAGGATGTGCATAGAACTACGAATTAAGGTTAAAGTGTAGTATAGGGGGGGGGGGGCATGGCGATGTCAAATTTTTTTGGTGACCAAAATCGATCGCCAAGCTACTTCACTTAGCGATAGGTTTCCCGAAGCCAGAATGAATTCATCTCACCATAATATCTATATAAAAATCCAAAGAAAAATCGCCAAATCGAAAGCCTCCCCCCCCCCCTATATTACACTTCAGTCAGGAATTAAAATACAATTCCACAAAATTTTAAATTATTTTGGATAGATTGGGAATTTTTAGCGAAAAATTGCAGTTACAGTAAACCTTGTATTGAAAATTCTAATTAATATATTCAAATAATATTAAAACTGCACAAAAATAACAACATTATCTGTGCCTAGAGCGATAAAATTTATAATATTTTTTGAAATTTGTCAATTTTTTTAAAAAAACATGTTTTTTTCTCAAAAATTGTATGTGCAATAAAATGCATAAATACATACATAGAGATTATAGTCTATAATACAAATAAAAATTTTCTGAAAATTTCAATTCAATATCTTAAAAAGAAATCCATTTGTGAACTTTACTGTGAAGCCAAAAAACATAGTTTCTCAGACAATGCTTTTAAAGATTTAAATACAATATGAAAAATGTTCTACTCGTTGTACATTTCTTAAACTCACCATATTTATAGCTCAAACTCTTTAGCTTCATGTTTAACTAATTTTTTAACCCTTTTGCTGTTTTCTGGAGAGTTTTATAGATTATAAAAATTGTTGAGTTTAGTAAAATTTTCATGAAAAATAGCAATGAGGATCTTTTACACAAAATTCTAATGAATGTATTCAAATAATATTTACACAGCACATAAATAATGGAACATCTTTATATGTATTAGGAATTAAAAGTTTTTTTAAATATGCCAAATTTTATGCAAAAACTCGATTTTTTAAAAAAATTAATGATTTTTTTTCATTTAAATGCAATGAAGTACATAAATACAGTGAACCCCAAAAGTGTTCGTACACTTGCAGTTTCCTATAAAATTTAATGATTTCGACTAATAAAAATTAATGTATAGAAATTGTAATTTTTTTATGATATCTGCAACTTGTTCTTAATGGAATGACATAATTATTTTTTTAAAAATAGTATAACTATTAATTTTAAAAATTAATAATCAAAAAGCTACTGAAAAATTACGCCACAAAAGTATTTGTACACTTAACAAAAATCTCAACATAGCTTTAAATATTGTATTTCTTTCTTAATTTAGAACTTAGTAGGATATCTTTTAGTGTCCACAACAACTTTTAAACATCTTGGTATAGATTTAATCAGTTTTTTGTAATTTCTGCATCGATTTACCTCCATGCTTCTGTGATTATTGTTTTTACTTCCCATTATGTGTTTATATGTCATGTTTTCTTTTTATTTTAAATCTAGTTCTCCCCAAATATGCTCTGCTGGGCTAAATAAATTGATTGAGGAGGTGTTTTCACAAAATTTTGGGGCAGTTATAAAAACACCAGCGGTGTACATTCAGAGCATCATTATCCTGTTAAAAAATGAAGTCATATTCAATATCAAATTTTGGACAGACAATTTAAAATTTCTCTTTGAAATATTTAACTAGAGCTCATGATTCTCAATACCATCAAAAATTACCTAATTCTGTAGCTGATTTACGCCCCCATACAAGAACACTTCCACTTCCATGGTTCATTCATCCTACTAGATTCTTGTGACTAAGTTTCAGAAAATTCAAAATATTCAGGAAAGTGATTGGGATGACAGAAAATTCAACATTTTTGGTTCTGATGGGCATATAATAGTTTTAAAGGAAAAAATGAGGCATTTAATTCCGTGAATTTATGTGGAACAAGAGCTCCTCCAACTCCATGCTTTAACACAGAGGTGTTCTTGCAGGGGAGGGTGGGTGTAAATAGGCTTCAGGATTAGGTAATTTGGTATTTTTTTTATGGTATTTAGAATCATGAGCTCTATTTAAATATTTTAAAGAGAAATTTTAAATTATCCTCTCAAAATTTGGATATTTTAGACGACTTCATTTTTTAGCAGGATAATGACGCCAGGTGAACTGCTCTCAATGTACACTGCTGGTGTCTCTAAAACTCTACCCAAAATTTTGAAAACACCTCCTCAATCAATTTATTTAGCCCAGCAGAGCATATTTGGGAAGAACTAGATTTAAAGTAAAAAGAAAACATGACATATAAACACATAATGGGAAGTAAAAACAATAATCACTGAAGCATGGAGGTAAATCGATGCAGAAATTACAAAAAACTGATTAAATTTAAAGACATTTAAGACAAGACATTTAAAAGTTGTTGTGGACACTAAAAGATATCCTACTAAGTTCTAAATTAAGAAAGAAATACACCACAATATTTATATATATATATAAAGCTATGTTGAGATTTTTGTTAAGTGTACGAAGACTTTAGTGGCGTAATTTTTCAGTAGCTTTTTGATTATTAATTTTCAAAAATAATAGTTATACTATTTTTTTAAAAAATAATTATGTCATTCCGCCAAGAACAAGTTGCAGATATAAAAAAATTACAATTCCAAAATATTAATTTTTATTAGTCGGAAACAATAAATCTTATATGAAATTGCAAGTGTACGAACACTTTTTGGGTCCACTGTATATACACAGAGATTAGATTTTGATTCATAACACAGATAGAACTAAATAAAACATGTTCTGAAATTTTAAATTCAATATCCTAAAAATATTTTATGTAGGGATTAAGCATCTGGTTTTGTTAACTCCAATTCCAGTTTACTAATTATGCTATAAATTTGCTTCTAGATATCGTAGAAACAAAAATAGAGTGTTTTATGGAATCTGAAATGTATTGGCTATAAAATAAAAACACAAAAGTAATTTTGAAAATTTTCACCAAAACTGCGAATTTTGGGTAGTCACATATCTTAATGAAATTTACTTGATTCATAATAAGTCAAATTGTTTGATTTTTTGGCACTTGCTTATAGGCAAATAATAATTTAAGTATTCCTTTGCAACATTGGAATAATTTTAGTTTTATTTTCATATTGAACTTTAAAATGGCTATTTCAAGAATACCTTTATTGTGACTATAGTGTTTTGTTTATTTGGATGAAAATAAATGAAGTATATATATCAGATTCTTTGTATTTAACCCAATATAAATATATTTTATACTTTTTCTCATTAAAGAAAGGTAGAGAAAAATTATATTCTTACCGTAAAATCTGGCATATCATGCATACCATCGTATAACACGCACTTATACTTTCAAGTAGCAATTTTTAATTTCTATGTTTATTTGCTGTATAATGTGCACCCCCTTTTTCATGAAGAAACCTGAGATATATGTGAGCCATGCTCTTAAAGTTTGAATGTCATTTATTCTAAGCTTTAGTAAAAAATAGTATACATCTAGAAGTGCAACCTTTCAAGTTCATAAGGAACGCCATTTCTTTTAAATGAACAACATTTCAATCTATGTAGAAATCTAATTTTTTTCCTATGCTCACGTTTTTTTAAAGCTTTCATTTTTATACCTGGCATGTAACATGCACACGTTAAATTCAATCTTATTTTTTGTGTTAAAAGTGTACATCATACGAAAAATTTTACAATGCATATTACCACAACAATGACAATGTTCAAGATAACTTGTTAAGTTGGTGACCTTGTTTTTGCATGAGTCGTATGCGCCAGATTGACAACCATGTGTTTATTACATATAATTTCGACAATATGGTTGCAAAAATATGTAAGTACCAAAAATTAATACGGCTTGGGAACAAAAACTCCTATTTGCAGGTATGTTGTACACAAGTGGGAAAAACATAAGAAATCTCGGTACTTATGTATTATCGCAACCAACTGGCGACATATATGAAATGAAACACCTGTTTGCCAATTCAGCACATACAACTCACAGGAAATTGGAGGTACTTGCATATTATTGCCAATTCTAAATAACTCGCTGAGTTGGCCACCCTGATTTCCTATGTGTGGTACATGCTGAATTGGCAACCAAGGGCTTAATTTCATATAATGTCACCAATAGGTTGCAATAAGACACAAGTATACCAATGGGGGTTGCCAACTAGGCAAGTTATTATTAGATTTGTGGCATTTGTTGTGATAATACTAAGTGCTGAAATCAGTAGTCTGACACACATGAAGACCTAAAAATTTAAAATATAGTTTTAAAAAACACGCTTTTATCGAACTAAAATCTCAATATAAGAATAAAATGATTAACGAGAGAATTAATGTCATTGTGGTAAAAGCGTGGGGGCCTTTGTACTACATTTTTACACTAACTCTGCATTTTGGAATAGAACTAGTAAGAAATTATAACAATATTGAGCACCCCACACTTTTATACGCAGTTATTATTTTTCCGGTTTCAATTTCTTTATTTCTTTCTGCTTCTTTTCTTGGCATTTCTAAATACCTTGTGTTCTATTTCTTTAAATCCTGGCACTCATATTTTTCTAATTTGTTTTCTATAAAAAATTACTTACATTTTTGCTTTTTAATGTAATTCCTTTTTTGCCAGGAATAAGCCATTCTTTTAAATTATTTTCATTTTGAGTTCGTAGTGGGAGACTGTCATCATTGATTGAAAACTATCGGATGGCAAAATTTTATTTGCAGCGATTTCAAAACCACTTCTAAAAGATATTTAATGTGTAGTGTACTGATAACAAATTAGTTCCTGTATATATATATATTGTTCCAATGTGTGATATTTTTTGAACTGTTGTCTTATCCTTCATGTGTAATATTTATAAAATTGTATTTTTTAAACCTTTTATCTTGTTTCTAAATTATGAATGCTTTATTTTTAATTTGCATTAATTTCATTTTTGCTTGTTAGCATTAATCTTCATTTTTAATATTTCCACTCATAATTTATTTTAAATTTTGCACATAGTTCAGAATTTTTCTCTTTTTTTATATGTATATGTTTTGTGGATAAAAATTAATCTATGAATTTCATACATTTTGCTCTTTCTGCCAAAGACCATTGGTTTCACATTTTGTAGACTTTATCGTCATGTTCTAAATACTCATATGGGCGTAGCATAACACTACATGTGTTATGCTAAATTTTGTAGATAGCCATTTAGAAAACTATATAATTATGAACAACATTTGTAAAAATTTTACTCTAATGAGGAAAATTTCAAAATTCCTCTCAGAACCAGCTATTTATAAATTCTTCAGTAAATAATTTAGATGACTCACATATCCTAACATGTAATTTATTTGAAACAACACTGTTTGAAAAGCATTTTCACTCACATTTCATAACTCAAAGACATGATTTGATAAAAAAAAAAAAAAAGCTGTTTATTTATGTACTTTTATACACTAGAACCTGTATTTAAAATGATAATTCAATGTATATTATATTAAACAGCTGTTCTGTACAAATAAGGATGGAGTTGACTATAATATAGATTAGATACTGTTTATAAAAAAAATCAATATATATAAAAAAATAAGTTATTGAAGAAAACATGTTTCAAAAATTTCACTTATATTCTTGTTAATTTTTGTAATGTATATATGTATGTGTACAATTTCCAGAATAAATATTTCAACAATATGATTTTGGTTTGTTTTATATTTCTTGTTAACAGTGAATAATTGAAAAAAGGTATTGAAAATAAAATTCTGTACACCAAGTAAAATTGCTAAATTATGATTCTATTGGTCCTTATGATGTTATTTTTTCTTCTGAATGGGCGCTGAAAACTTCTCTAAAAGCTCTTTCCATTAGGTTAAAAACTAAATGTGTTTTGTTAATGCAAAAATGTACTGTTAGAGTTTACATTCTTCTAAAATTTTTAAGTATTTTAATTAAAAAAAACATTAACTTAAAAACTATTATATTTGTTTTCTTTGGTGATAGGAAAGTGTAAAATCAGTTGCTTTAACAAAAAACGAGCTTAGTTTGTAATATAGCAATGCATTTTCTTTATTTCCATGTGGATAGGTTTCTATTTAAACAAAACAATTGATATAAAGAGTACTTACACACCTGGGCCTAATGAGTGTTACTTTAGTCAAAAGGTTTTTTTCTTCAGGTTACATAATATGTAAAAAAGCTATTTCTTTCTGGCATTGTTTTGAAATTTTTACTTAGAAAAATCTGTTATTTATCATAATGTTTCCTAGATATTTCTAATAACTTATTATTGAAGGGCTGAATTTTTTTAAATAAAAGTTAATTTTCTGCTTGTATATGATTTTAAGGAAACAATATAATGCTTCTAGAGAAACATAAATATAAATAATGAATCAAATTGCTTCTGGAACTAGTTCAAAATGCATACACATTTGATAAACGATAACATCGAATTTATTTTTGCAGTTTTCAAAGATTTATATTTGCGGTATAAGTTCGAAGACATGCAGTTTGTGATCAAATAATAGTTGCATTTTTTTTTCTAAAAGTAATATTTTTGTTCATACTTGCGTATTGTCGCCACCGTATTGGCGACATTATTTATATAAAACGATGTACATGGTTGCTAATTCAGCGCGTAGGACACATGCGAAATCGTTACTGCCAAAATTTGGCGAGTTATCTTTAACTTAGGCACTTTCGCGATAATATGCGAGTACCTTTTTGTTACACACAATAAATGTAAAATGAATTTTGATTTCGAAGTTAAGTGTAAAAATTTCATGAAATGAAAATAAAATAATACGTAAGATGTAGAAAGTGAAAATTTACAACTCGGATATCACATTTTTAAATCCCTTAAGATTTGGGTTAATAAATATTTTTCTGTTAAAAATTCATATTAGATACAACAGTACCGAAAATAAATGCTATACATACTCATTTTATTGTTTTAAACTCATATTTGATACATTAACAGATTCAAATACGAGTGCATTATATACTCATATCGATCTTTCATTCTCAAAAATTTGATCCCGTAACAGGTTCAAAAATGAGAATGTACTTGTGTCTCGATATGAGAATATCCGATTCTCAAATCTGAGTAAGCGTGCATCGGAGCTATTTTGAGAATGTGAAGTACTCAAAAGTGTGTGTGTGTGTGAGCTGTTTGCTCTCAGTTTTGAAAATCGTTTCTCGCAGTGTAGAAATTTGCATTTAAACCGTTATGAAAAGTGTTACTTTAAGAGCATTTTTTCTTAAACGTTAGTTACATACATTGGGTACAGTACAGGGGATTTGCATTAGACATTTTGCAAGCTAATGATCACAAAATTATGTTCCATTTTTTTAAAACTGCCTTCGTTTAAAAATATATTTTTTTTGAATCGTTACTAAATTTCATATTTTTTTTATTGCAATTAAAAAAATTCTTTATGCAGTGCTTTCTAATTTTTTATTCTTTTTCTTTGAAATCAGATAGATTTGTAGATTTTTTGTTGTTCTTGAAATATGCGTAATATCTTTCCAAATGTTGTTCAATAAAGTACAAAAAGTACTGAGTTGGGCGCAGTAGGCCCTCGTGGGCTGTTGCACCACTGATTTAAGGCTTTGTTGAAATACTCATATGAAGCTTTATTTGCATAGGAGTAATATTCTATTGGAATAATATTACTGTGTCCAGTTCCCTCATATAAAACAAATGTTAAGGAATAGTATAAATTTAATAAGTTGATGAAATATTATATTATTTTTCATTTTTTTATATAACTGATATATTTCTTTTATTAACTATCTGTCATTTTATGTTTTTCTGGTGCGAAAGAGGTCCTGTGCAGATCATTCGATTTTTACCCGAACATAGCTAGTCCTCTAGAGGGTCTAAAAATACTCGCATGAACAAAACACTAACACTAACTTTTGCGTAAGCAAAAGTATTAAAATGTTACTCATATTAGGTTGTAAAACATGAAATGTCCGATTTGAACGATCTACTTTGAATAAGTTTATCGTTTCATAGAACAAATTTTTTTGTCCAAATAAGAACCATTAGCTTCAAAACACTTTTGTCAACGAGAAACGAGTTTTTTTTTTTTTTTTTTTTTGTTTGGCACAAGTGCGCGTGCGCTGGCTCCCTAGAGATCTAATTCCAGTCAGTTTTTTTTTATGCCGGTATCAAAAAATTCAGCAGTTCTGGAGGCGACAAACTCATTAAATACCGTTTCAGCATTCCTTGGATTTTTGAAGCATTTTCCCCTCCCAGATGTTTTAAAAAGGGATCCTCTATAGGTGAAAGGTCAGGTGAATAGGGTGAGTTTCGTAGTCCAACGCATGCAACTTTTGACGAGGGATCACTGAAATACACGGTCTTGGAGAAGAATTGGGCCTTTCCCATTGACCATCTGTTTGTGTGTAAATTTCTGGTGCGTTTCGTCGATTTCATTACAATACGTTGTGATGTCTTTGCCTGGCATTAGGAAGCTGTGTTGGATCCAACCGGCTGAGGACCACTCAACAAAACTTTCTTTTGATGGAGTTTTGGTTTCGTTAAGCATTTGTCGGCATCTGGCCACTGCTCTGAATGTCGCCGATGGTCGTCACACGTAACAATTCGATTGAGAAACAGATCTTTTGGGTTGCCAAAAAAGTGCAGAAGATGTTTCAAAACGTCTTATTATTATTATTTATTTATCTGTTTTGACTCTCATTCAATTCATGAGGAACCCATTTTACCAATCTTTGTTAAGTAACGGGATAGGGTTGTAGGAGTTAGGCCTGGTTTTTTCGCATAGTCTCTAGCAGTTTTGCCGGAATTTTGTTTAACTATGAACGCGCGTAAGACATTGTTGTCCACAACTGTTTCCAGCCTGCCCCTGTCTTCTTTTGTGAGACTCTCGTCACCAGATTAGAATTTTGGGCACCAACCTCGAATGGTACTTTCTTTTACTGAGCCAAATGCGGCATTGATGTTTCGGACAGCTGGTGCAATATTATAATCACTCTTCCACCCATACAAAAATAGTTTAAAATATCGAGAATTCATCCTATGATTAAATATATAAAATTGTAGAAAAGTTACAATATTCTTAACTAAATCGTATCAAATGAGATAGAGCAAGGTTTTAGCTTTAAAATGATGTATAACATGTGAATATATCAACAAAAGAAAGTCTTATTAGAAAAAAAATTCTCAAAAACGCACTGGAGGATCGGGCGTTTCATATGTTATCTATAGGACCTAATATTTAGGTTATTATAGCATTGTCTTACCAGGACAATCTTATCTCAAAAATATCAGTGATTTTGGCCAATTAACCCCTTAACAATAATTTTGAAAAAGATTCTCTGTATTTCTCTTCGCGATAAATATAAAATTGATCCAAATACTTTTTTTGGGTCAATATTGGTAAGTAACACATGCAACAAATTTATTCAGGACTTATAAGCAGGATAATATCAATATACATGAGTCTTTTATATTTATGTAAACATAAATATAATGATATAAAATAAATCTAATCTATAATGATAAATCTTCTACATATTGTGCAAACACCAATATAAATGCATATTTATTATAAACAGTAAAAAAATTTGCACATCTCTCTCTCTCTCTCTCTGTGATAGGTTTATACCACACAGTCAAACTCTGAAAAACAGATGTGTTAATCAATACCACACACAAATATGTTACAATTTTTATTTTTTTGTAAAAGAACTATGTATTCAAAAATGACTTTTATTTTGATCATGTAGTTGTGAGTAGGACTTTTATTTTCAATATATAGACGCAAATTTATTCTATTGTACACATTTTAGTTTTAAAACTTTAATGCCTTAATTTTTTACAATATTTGTAATTCAATTCTTGACAAATTTTATCTTTTGCTTGAAATAGTGCAGCGAATAAAGACTTTCAAAATGCTGCACAATTTTTTTACGTGTAATTTTACTAATGGTAAATAATCATTTTGTTTTCTAATGTTTGAAAGTGGTACTTGATTCACCATTTAGTGTAAAAATTAATGAAACTGTAGTTAATTAAGATATTTTTCCATTTTTGTAGTGAATACTTCTCAAAAATGTTTTTTCTTTTCCCCAGTAATATTGTAAAATTATAAAGTAAAATAAGTTAAAAAAAAATACTTGTTTTTGATATGACATGTATGGTTACATATCAGATTCTAGTGTTCTAATTTTAGATAATTAAGTACTTAAGTACCTCTGTTACTACTCTGAAATGCGTAAAATAAGTAAAACTTAAGTTAATTAAACATTATATGTTCTCAATATAACTTCATTTAAAATAAATAAAAATTTGCTTAAGTTAATTAACATATTTTACTTTCTTATTAATGTTCTCTATATGATTTTATTTAAAATAAACAAAAAATTTCTTTGAAGTATTTACATACTTGTGAAAGTCTACATCTCTCCAAAATCCTTTTTGAAGAGATTTCTTTTGTGAAGACAAAAATAGTGAGAATAAAGCTTGGTTTAACTGGCTTTGGTATTGAAAATATTCTTCAAAGTAATTGTATACATAATAAACATGTTTATTAAGGAGATTGTTTATAATCCTCACGTTTCAACATGCTTTCAAAACACTCATATTTTGCACTGGTATATGAAAAATGTTATTTTTTTCCTCAATCATATTTTCATTTATTGATTGAACAACCATTTTAGCAAAATGAGACATTTTTAAAAGTACAATGTGAAACTGTCATAGCAAAATAGTCCTAGCGATAGTAGTAAACAAACGGAAGCGCTATCACGTGACACAATTTTCACGTGATCGTGACGTCACATGAATTTAGTCTATAGATATGTATGTAGGCGGTGGTTACATCCCTAAAGTTAAGCACGGACTTTTTCAAAAAAAATAATTCTAGCCCCATCATCGTTCCTGAAAGACACAGTTCCGGAAAACAAACTAGCCGTTCAGTCACCCATTGTGACAGGAGTAGCGGAAAACCCGACAGAGTGACGTCACGGGTTCTTAAGCGGTGTGTTTGGGAAGGGGGTTACATTTCCGAGATTTGTCTCTGGTCACGTGAGGAGTAAGTGTGTGTCAGACTAAGTGTGCCGCAGATCTTATCAGAGCCTCTTCATTAGAATGCGCGCTGCACACAGGCTGAAAAAAAAAAGAATGAATCCTTAAATAAGAAACAGGAAGGAGGCATTCGCACGAAGCAGTCGTTTGCCCTTTTTATTTATGCCGCTTCTTCCTCGATCGCAATATTTCTTGAGGTGATTATATGTATTCGAAGATACGAGGCAATGATTCTTGAGTTTAAATTAAAATCATAACTGAAAACGCGCGGATACTGTAGCTCCTGTTTCACTAAGACCTTCAACCTGGGTTCCCTGGAACTTCGTCAGGTGTTCCGCAAGTGATTACTATTTTCTTTATCAAAGTTCCAATTTTAAAGTTAAATTTTAATTTTTATATAAATCAAAATCTGATTGGTCTTTTTGTATTTTGGTTAATTTTTTCAGTAACAGAAAATTTTTCTGATTTTTTCCCCATTATAGCAATTCTAGATAACCAGATAAAACAAATATCAATTGTAACACCTTTTACGAATCAATTACGTTTGTGGATCTAATTTTTCTTGTGAAAAAAGAATTTCACAAAGTTATAAATTATTTCTCTGAAATGGTCACACACGCGAAATGACAACAGAAGTGTGTCAGCAAAGCAGGCTCTCTCACACACACAAATATTGTATCTAAGGAATGCAAAATGAGAAGAGAAGCAAATCACGTGAGACTTGGTTGTTACCCATGCTTGATAGAAGCAATAAATTTCATGTGTTATGCAATTTTCTGTAAAACGCACGGGTTCATGGACTTGATCTATATGTTTCTGTCGGTCAAGTGGGATAAGAAACAACAACACGGGTTAGAAAATATTTGCTCCGATTGATCATCTTGTAAATACACTCCCGTGTTTATGGTCAATTGAAGTGTCTCCACGTTTCGCCATAAAAACAATTGTTTGAAACCTGCGTTAATCTCGTGAGGAAAAGTAGAGCGAGAAATGACTGTTAATGTCTGTCGGAAATCAGCACCGAATATTTTCTCGATGCCGCTTAAATCTTGCAAAGTTCTATGTAATGCTTTGAGTGAATGTTTATGGGCCATGGTACAATCATCCCTGATCATAATTGGACTCATTTGCAATTTTGTAGCCAATTCCCTCTGTTTTTCAATGGTACACATTGCATCTTGTATCTTATGAATGTCCAATGATGCGGGATGTTCAGTTTCTCCACCATCTAACAAAGTGACAACAATGCCCGATGGTGCAATTGCCACTGAAATTTCCTATTGCAATCGTATTTTCGCAAGGCTGCGCCTGCAAGTTTAGTTGTTATAGGGGATGAAAATCCGGAGGCGGGATTCGAATACAAAGCCATTCGACCTCATTCCAGTAATACCCAGAAAAGTTACTGAAGCTTTTGGAATCCAAATCTAGATTTTCGTTTCCCACCCCGAGAAATACTCGGTGTAAACTTTTATAAGTTCAGTCGTCTAAAGGGGGACATTACAGTCGTCCGGCATTATCCGACAAAGTTACGGGAGTTGTTAAAATCCGATTTCACAGATTCTAGTTCACCATCTCAAATTGCACCAGGAACACACTTTCCCCCCGCCAAGACTCTTAAGGGTAAGCTCCTACCCCGGTTTGCGTAATAGACAGTCATCCTGAATTATCCAGCAAAGTTAGAGTAATTTTTCAGATTGAATATCAGATTGAGATTATCCATCTTGAAATACACCAGGGACCGAGTTTTCGCACTCCAAGGCTTTTAAGGCCAGCCTTTTTCCGAGGAGTGTCTAAAATACGGTCGACCGGCATTATCCGCAAAGTTATCGGAACTCCTGAAATTCAATTTCAGATTCTCATTCCACATCCTGAAACACCACCCGGAACTGACTTTGATGCTCCTGCGCGTGTAAGTTAGAGGGAATGAAAATCCGGATGCAGTACTCGAATGATATGCCTTTTCACCTAATTCAGACAATATACGGCAGAGTTAGTGGGATTTCAGAAATCTCATTTCAGATTATCGTAGCCTTAAATACAACTGTAGATTACTTTTGGTGCCCTTGAGCAGACAAGTTGTCCCTGGAAGGGGCTTTTGGGTCGTCTGGCAAAGTTACAGAAATTTCTAAAATTCGATTTCAGATTCTCGTTAACCATCCCGAATTACACCAGAAACGCACTTTTTGCGCACCAAGACATTAAGCTCCTGCCACGGTTTGCGTAATAGATGGTGGTCCTGAATTATCCAGCAAAATTACAGTTATTTCTCGGATTGGATATCAGATTCGGATTATCCGTTTTGAAATACGCCAGGGACCAAGCCGCGGTGTGTCTAAAGAGTCACAACGAGCGATTTTCCTTTTTATATATTATTTATATGAGAATATATATATATATTTATATATTCCTTTTTATATATTATTTATATGAGAATATATATATATATTTATATATTCCTTTTTATATATTTATATGAGAATATATATACATTTATTCCTTTTTATATATTATTTATATGAGAATATATATACATTTATTCCTTTTTATATATTATTTATATGAGAATATATATATATTCCTTTTTATATATTATTTATATGAGAATATCGGTTTGGGCGCCCGCGTGCGGGGCACGCGCTGCACACCTGCTAGGATCGGCCCTATCGGCTATTCAAAGTAAATGAAAAACAACAAAGTACTTGCAAAGGCTATAGAGATTAATAATTGTTTGGGTTTGTTTTCTTCGTTGGTGAATGGAAGGCTTTTTCCGTTGCATTTGCAGTCGTAACAAACAGTTTTTCTCGTTTCATTCAATGAAATTTGTGATTCAGAAAAGAACGGTAACCCTCCGCGCGTGCGGATTGGAAAATACACGTGTCTTTGGTTAGTGTGACTGACGCCCATTTGTGTTGCAGCTCAAGTCAGATGTTGTGGGAAGTTTGTTATCACTTAGGTCAAAAGAAAACTGGAACCTCGGTGGAATCATATTTCTAGGGAGCAAGATGGATCACGCAGCCTTAGGAAAATTGCCTTTTCATTTACAATTTTTAATCGCATGTTCACATTCACTATTATATTATATTTAGGTAAAGGACTTTACTCGTATAGCTTTCGGATATTTTTGTCGTCGAGTTGGATAGTCACTCTCCACCGGACATTTCTCGCTGACCTCCACTTTCCAACTCATTTTTTTAAACTTCTGGAAGGATTTTCTCACACCCCTTTCATTCGTGATTGGAAAGAACATGAATTTGCACACGACAACCTCAGACTCAATCACAAACACAATTGGTTCTTCCGGTCTTGTCCGGCGCACGACCATCTTGTCGCCACATGTCGAAAATCATATGGATGGTCTGGATGTCACTTCAACTCATAGCTTACTTTTTCTGGCATTTCTTCCTCACAATATAACGGACTATCTTTTCCATACAAGAGTAGAACGGCCTCGTGTTAGTTGGAACAAAAGATGGGAGCAGAGGACATAGATGTGCCAATCTATCGCTCACTTTGAAGTGTAATGCCATAGTTTGTGTCTTTTCGCTTGGGGGCTGGGAAACAAAAGAGACACGAGGAGAGACATTAACAGGTGACTGGTTAACTGAGAAGAGGTGTTACAAAGCCCATCAGGGACGGGCTTTTTCATCTAAACGAGTTTGTGTTACGAAACAGAATCACCGATTGGGTTTTTGGATCGTTGCGAAATGTCTGATAAAACATTTGGGTGGATAAATCATCGAAAAATATGCTAAACCAAGAATTCTAACATTACTACCTCCCTCCTTTCCAACGACCCTTCACCCTATGCTTCCAGTGGTCGTTTGTGAGCGGAAATGCAGCGAAATAAATCAAAAGGACCATCAGGCGCAAGAACCTCATCCATGGTTCACTGTACCCGAGACGGCATCACGGGAAACGAGGACTCTCCCGCATGACAACAGGTGTTGTGGGAAACGGCCCTACTTATCGATGGGTCCCCCCCCCCTCTTTTTGTGCATGAGAGTTCTGTTCCGTTTGCACCCCATGTAAGGTGGGTTAGGGAGGTGACCTTGAAAAAAATGATATCCTGTTAGCTAAGAATAATCGGCATTTTTGAAAAATATTTATATTTGGGTCAAGCAAAAAATTTATTACTTTAAAATTTTACGACGTGATGCAAAAATAAATACCAACAGGGGCGGCTCTAGGGCCGGACAAACCGGACCCATGTCCGGGGCGGCCAATTTTACGAGCTCCATTTAGACCAAATTTGAAAAATATTACATATATATATATATATATATATATAATTATATATATATAAATGTGTTATATAAATAAATTCACATAAATGAGTAACGATTAAAATTGAAAGAACTACTGTGTTATAAAAGAAAACTAGGATATTCTAATTTCAATGAAATTATTTTGTATATATACGTATCTATAAATATAGTTAAGAGATATGGATTTAAAAATTTTATTTTTAGATTAAATGAAAATAATATTGTTGACGCGAAATTTTTTTCATAAGTGAGCTTCCATTTCCGGAACGAGGCAGTCCACAATCTTCATTACTGTTCCCAGAATTAAAAAAAATTGTGATTCATTTGTCTTGTTTATTGTTAATTTCGATTAAATTTTTCTGAATCATCATGTTAAATCAATGTAACAGATGTGATTTGAGATTATTTTTATTATACATCAAGAGAAATTTAGTAATTCTATATGGTAATTATATTCTTATAAGTAATTGTGTTATTGTTGATTGGAGTATCGAAAAGGCCTTTAAAAAAATTCTTTCGGAATATTTAAAGTTTTTGAATTAGGGTCAGTAATAGGTGAGTTATTAGAATGTTTTTTTTTTTTTTTTTTTTTTTTTTTAAATGTAAAAAGAGATAAATTTGGTAAATTATTTTAGTATTATAAATATATTTCCAAACGGATTACATGTGTTTATATTTTAATGTTATGAAAAATATTTCGAAATGACATTTTTTAAGGAAGCTAAAAGACAGAATTTTGACTGAGAAATATAATGTATTATAGTCCATTTTTTGAGTATTTTTATTAGTGTCAATTTTGGTGAATATAAAGAATAATAATTTCTATTGTTATATTAATAAGATTAATAGAAAGTATGTCAGTTCATTCTATATTTTGTGCGTGCTATGTGCAGATGTATATGTGGTTTTGTTGTAAGTATGTTATATATATATAGATATATAAATTGGTTTTTCCCAAATTTAATACTGAAAAATGTACATTCCTACCCCCATATAGTTATCAATTATATATATATATATATATATATATTAAACATAAATCAATACAGTATTCAAACAAAAGTAAAATAAGGGTTTTTTTTCTTTGTTTTAAATTTACGAGAAGATTTTGGAAAATGTCAAACACATCGATTTTCAATTCAATTCAAATTTCTTGTATGAAAGCAAAACAATTAATTCTCTTCAAACTTTCCCTACTTAATTTAAGTACTTTTTTAAAAAAAAATTTAAAATATCTGAGGGAGGGGGTAAAAAACTATCTGGTGTTCAATACAAAAGAAAGCGACACGAAAAACAAGCCCACATTAAAAGACAAACTGGAAGTTTACTGAACTACTTACAAGTCACTAGAAAAAAGGAATACAGTATAAAATCAGAATCTGACTTAGACTTTCATGAAGATGTTGCAGATGAAATAAAAGAACCGATAATGGTTCTGCTCTTATAGGAATTCCTCCAGGCAAAACCCAAAATCACAATACTTTAACGATGATATTTAGTTCAGATCCAGATACTTGGCCACCTCTTCTATCAGACACCGATAGATATTTTTGGTAAAAGAAGGACCCCCTAAGCCAATGACAGAGCATAATTTTCCTCATGATGACACCGGTCGAAGGTTAGCTGCCATTCTTATACCAAAATTTAAAAAAAAAAAAAAAACAGTGAAAAGGTTATGAGTAAATGGTTAGTATGGTTAGTCTATTCCATTAAAAAAAAAAAAACTCAATATTGTTTTTGCTGCAAACTTTTGTCTTTAGTTCTCTTTCCACCGAAGGTTTTAAAAGTTTGGATCACCTGGTTGAACATCCAAGAACCATAGTCAAAGTCAAAATCTTGGATTGAATATAGTCAGCGATTACAATGCTGTAAAACAACTGACCGCGACTTGCAAAGACTTGTTATTGCCGAGACTATCTATAAGTTCGAGGTGCTTCAACACATTGTAGCAACATTAAAAGCGCTTGCTCAAAATTGCTTAGCCCTTCGTAGTAAGAGTGACAAACTATCCGATTCCAAGAATGGTCATTTCTTGCAAATAATTAAATTGCTTGCTACATTGGATCTAATAATGGAGGAACATGTTCGAAGAAAGCTAAAAAATCAAGAAACTTAAGTACACTATCTAGGGAAAACTATTTAGGACGAGATGATTTTCTTTTACATGAGAACATTAAACTTCAAATTGTTCAGAAAATTTAAACAGTCCAAATATTATTCAATAATTTTAGATTGCACTCCTGATGCCAGTAAGATCGAACAAATGAATTTTTGGCAAGATATGTATGTATTGAAAAAAAATTAATTCTAATAAAGTTACCGTTAAAATTAATAAGGGTTTTTAGGTTTCCTTCAAGTTGAAAGATCGACTGGAAAAGAGCTTTCAAATGAAATAGTTAAGAAACTTAAAAAATAGGAACTAAATATGCTAGATATGCGGGGGCAGGCCTACAATAATGGAGCCAACATGAGAGGCGAGAAATCAGGGATACAATCTAGAATTAGGATGTTAAGTTCACGAACAGTCTACGTACCATGTAGTAACCACTCTTTAAATTTGGTCATTAATGACATGGTAAAACATCCTTAAAAGCCTGTAATTTTTTTAATTCAGTCCAAATATTTTAAGGACATAACTTTAAAACCACTTAGTGCAACTCGCTGGGAAAGCAGAATAGAAGCTATTAAACCCTCAAGGCATCAATTAGGAGGTATTACGAGGTTCTCTTTATGTTCATAATTATGTTGAATTGGCAACTCTATAAGAAAAGAGGGCTCTGATTATTAAATTCTATTAACAATTCAAGTTCCAATGTTCCATCATTTATTTGGTATAAAATCTAAATTGCATAAATCCAGTAAGTTCCAATATTTTGCAAACAAAAGATTATGATTTACCATCTGCTATGGAACTCTTAAGAAATTGTAAAGATTTTTTAACGATCTTGGATCGAATGTGGCCTTTAATAAAATGCTCTGTGATGCAAAAGAACTGGCCGGATGCCATTGATATCCCTGCAAACTTGGAGTTGACACAGCCACGTCAGAGAGTTCGACGCAAAAATGTACGAAGCACGAGATGTAATCTGGTGAAGATCCTAAATTTAAATCCAAGATAGAGTTTTATTTTTTTATAATTGACCAAGCAATTAATGCCTTGGAATGCAAATTTAATTTAATGAGTACCCATAGTAATTGTTCTCAATTTCTTAAAATATGTATAATTAAAAGATACCCCTAAAAATTTAATAATTAAAAACTTTACAAATTTAGAAATGATGTTGTGACAGACGGAGAATCAGTACATATATAAACACGCTTGATCTAGCAGATGAATAATGCCTATTAAAGCTTTATTAGGCCCAATAGTGAATAAAGCCCAATAGTGAAGTTTTAAAATTTATTTCAGTTTTAGAATTTGCTCCAAATCTTGCTATCCATTAAGAATTTTACTTTATTTGCCAATAAGTGTAGCAAGCGGAGACAAGGGATTCTTAAATTAAAAATTTTCTCTTACGGTTCACAACTTTTCAAGATATATTAATGGTATAGCTACATTGGCTATAGAACATGAAGAAATGAAAAAATTGATTTAAAGAATTGATCCGAAAGTTTTTCAGAGTTAAAAGTCAGAAAAAACACTTTTAAATTTTTGTTTATTTTGTTATTGTTTAAATTTGTTTTATTTTGTGTTTTGTATTTAATA